>JAODAL010002995.1:0-182633 GCA_025379985.1 Phyllomedusa bahiana
TTGAAAGTCAATGGGGACCGGGCTCTGTTTGGGGGAAAGGGGGATTGGAAAGAATGGGGCAAAAGGATAAAAAAAATTAAAAGAAAATGTCAAGTTGGGTTTGTAAAAAGCCTGATGATTTTGGGGTTTGTTTAAAATTCCAAACCCGGGTTAGATATTTCCCGGGGAAATTGATGGTGCCCTTTCAGTGCTGGTATATGTGGTATCCGACAAGATAAGTTATTTCATACATTTTAGTACTTTTGGGTATGAAAAGGACAAACAGTGTTCCACCCAGGAAAAACAATTTAAAAAGATTACATCAAGGTTTGAGAAGAAATGGTTTTTAAAAAAAATTGAATTTAGAGTTGTGGAGTGGCCCCCACCGTCCCCAGCCCTCAACCCTTTTCAAACCCAACTTGGGGGGTGGAGTTGAAAAAAAAATCTGTATTCTTTCCCCAAGTCAGTATGCCCAACTTTGGGGAAAGTTTTTAGAAGTTTAGTTTTTCGTTTGGGGACATGCTTGAATTAAAGGGAAAAGCCCAAAAGGTTTCGGGCGTGCTGAAAAACCCCAAAGGTGGATTTCCCAAACCCTAAAAAAAATAAAAAAATTTTTTTCTTTTTTTTTTTGGGGAGAAAAACCCAGTATTAATTGCATTTTCAGGGAAAAGAACCAAGTCACCTTTTATTTATAATTTTGGGTTTAAGGGATGATTGCCCCAAAAAATGTTTTTAAAATCTCAAGTTCAAAGCTTTTGGGGAAAGAAGAGTTATGGAGCCCTGAAAGTAAAAAGTTAAAAAAATTTGTTACCTTTTTGGGTTGCCCAATGTAGTTTTACTTAAATACTTTGATTTTTGTATCAAAAAGGGTGTTAAAAACCCTGTTTGGCTGCCATTTTATTTCATTTAAAGGTTATCACTTAAAATGCCCATTTTACGAGGGAGTACGGGGGGGGGGAGTGGGAAGTCAAAGTTAGGGAAATTGTTGGCCCGGGAGTCAGAGTTTTGGGCCCTTCCCGCCCCCCACACCCCTGCAACGAATACCCAAGCAGTTTAAACCAGGGTTTTATGGGAGGAGAAGAGAGGGGAATTAAAGAATTGAAGGGTGACCCTGGGTTGGGGAAGATTTGGGGCGGAAAAAGGGCAGGAGAATGAAAGTGTAGCAGTTGGTTCATTAAAATGTTTTATGAGCGACCTCTGTTGGTCAATGAAAAGCAGGTGGTTTGGGGCAGTTGAAAAGGGAAAAAAAGTGTGGGGGGGATGTTTTAAAAAGGTTTGAGGGTCGAAGGAGGAGATGATGTGGTTTAAAATTCTCAGGGTGAAAAATGGGGGGGTTGGATAGGGGGGCCCAGATGGCTGTCAGGAAAGTTAGCAAGAGTGGGCATGGGGGAATAAGTTTTTTTTTTAAAAAAGCCCAGTTACTCAAAAAAAAAGCTTTTTGACCCTTTTGCCCATTTTTCAAAACCCCTCTGCACCATCGGGAGCCGGTCTATTGACTTTTTTTCCCTTTTGCTCCAAATCCCCTTTTCCCGTCTTTTCCCTTTTTTCCCGGTCACCTTTCCCGGACTTGTATAAGGGGGTTGCACGGTGCTTCCCAAGGGATTTCTGGGGTTTATCGCTCTTTTGTAAGAAAAACAAGCCCCCCCCACTGCTGTCTTTACTTTTCCCCTTTGATAGACCTTGTGATGACCCGGGGCTTTTTGGACTCGATATTTTCCCTTGGACATACCACCTTTTATCTTTGGAAGGGGAAATGGATGGATTCATTTCATATTTTCCAGCGTAATGGCCTCAATGATGCTTTTTTTGGGCTTTTTTTTTGGTTTTGATGGGTTTCTCTTTTTTTTGGGAAATTTTTCTTCTTAAACTGCTCGAACCCAAGTGACCTTTCACTTGGGAATCAGCCTAATAACACCCCTGGTTTTAAAGGGAATTAAAAACCCCAGGTTTTAATTTGTAGTATACAAGAAGAAAAAGATGGTCCCATTTCCAGGGCAAAAAAAAGGTTTAAAATGCAAAAAAAGGGAATCTGCCGGGAAATGAGCCCAAAGCTAAATGTTGCAGGTCAAAGTTATGTATAAGATAGCAATATGATTTTCTACAAAATTTGGGAGTCCCCACTTTCAAAACTTTTAGTGGTTTGGGGGGATATGGGGGACTGAAAGTCAAAATTTTAAAAAAAAATTGTTACCCCTTTTTCTTTTCAGTGTAAAAAAATTTTTTTTATTTGAATAAAAAACTTTTTTGGGGCAAAAAAACTTGAATAAAATTTTTAAATAAGCAAAAAGCTTTCAGTTAAATGGGGGGGGAAAAAAAGGTTTTTTAAAAAACGTCCCCGAATAAATTTGGGTTGAGTCTATGAATTTGTTATGCGAAATAGTATCGCCTCCCATTCAAACCCTTTATAGATGACCCCACATCTGATTAAATTTTTTTAAAGGGTAGAAAAACGGCCCCCTTTTACATGACTTGGGTTTTTAGGGCCCAAAAATGTGACCACAGAGGCAAAAATCTCTTAAATCTCAGGGTATAAGGAATTGCCTCATGCACAGTAAAAATTTTGTGAGTGGTTGAATCCCCTTTACTTCTTTGAAGCAAAAAGAAAAAATGTTGCTGAAAATATGGTCAATCTATTTCGCTATTGGAGCGGAATTTTTTCCCCTGTCGGCAACATCTTTGCCTGCCTGCTCCCTTGTAACTTTTTATTAATGACTCTGACTTCACCCCAAAATGGGCACGACTTAGACTACACAGCCCTGATGTCCACTTCTTTCCACCCGGCGATCAGTACGCAGTCCTATGAGAGCTATGATTTACCGTACTTGTGGGGCATATTGAGGGAGCGCAATTATGTTGGCAGGGAGAAGCCCACCACTTAAATTACTCCGCTGTAAACATACCTAAGAAAAATTATGAAAGTTGGACGCTTGATGTGATTGTGATTGCTGTTAGATTTAATATCTAGTGTTATAGGAAGGATGATCTCATTGAAAGCAGAGACACCCTGGTAATTGTAATTTTTCTTTCTGTGATGTAATTAGGATTTTTAATACTTAAACCCCTTACCGACATTTGTCGTAACTCAACTTCGGCAATGTCGGGTAGGCGGTCTCCCGCCAAATTGGCCGCTATGAGTACTGGTCAAGGGCAATCTTGCGCGCTCACAGCGGGAGAGCAAGATCGCGGCATGGAAACCAGCGGTTATATTCGCTGGGATCATGCCGCATCCCCCACGGCCGGAGGAGCTAAGGCCGTGGGGGATTAACCCCCCGATGTCGCGACATCGTGGTCGCGACATCGCGGTCTGAGGGGCGGCAGGAGTGAGCTCCTGCTGCCCGCCGTATCACGGGGCAGTAAACGGCGATGAGCGCCGGTCCGGTCTCCTACCAGACCTGCCGGACGCTGAATGACAGCATCCGGGTTGTCTCGGTGACGTCCACGATGCCCACAATGCATTGTGGGCAGCGTGACAGACAGTTGCCATGCGAGACCAGGATTCCGCTAAAGCTTGTATGCTGATTTCATATTGGCATTGATCCAGGATCGACGATCGCTTAATCCAATTCCCCCCTGGGGGAAAGTGTAAAAAGTATGAAAAAGTTAAAAAAAAGAGTAAAATAAGTAAAAAAAACACAAAAAAAATAAAACTTAATAAAAACTCAGTAATCGCCCTTTTCCCATTTACAACGCTCCAATCGCCCTAAAAAAGAGCAAAAATAATAAAGTTTGCCCATATTTGTATCGAGCGGTGAGTAGCGACCCACCCTTTAAGCTGTCATCTTAATTCAACCGTTCGGTGAACGCCTAAAAAAAAACCCCAAAAACAGTACAGAATAGCGATTTTTGTTCATCCCGCAGCAATAAATGAGTAAAAAGTAATCAAAAAACTCATATCAACCTCAAGTGATGCCATATTAAAACGTCAGTTATCAGCAAATAAAAAAGTCCTTACACCAGCTTGTATAAGAAAAATTATAAAGTTTGGCTATTAGAAGATAGCGAGTGCATAATATTGTTTTACCATAAAAAAACACTTTCTTTTTTTCAAAAAAATTGTGCTTTTCAAATAAATAAAACTACATAAATTGGGTATCACCGTTATCGTCTCAATCCCAGAGTAACAACTAACTTGTCCGGATATGCACGGTGAACGCTAGTAAAAATAAAAATAAAAACTGCTAGGATGGCAGTATTTTCTTCACCCTACCTTCCAAAAAACGATTTAAAGGATCATAAAGTCTGTGTCCCCAAAAATTATACTCCAATAAAAACGTCAACTAATTCCGCAAAAAAAAGTCCCTATACAGCTCCATAAACAGAAAAAATAAAAATAGGTTATGTCTTCTCAGATGCGTGACTGGCAAAAACGTGTTTTCCTTTACAAATAAATGTGTTTTTATATTGTGTAAAAGCAGTTAAATACATTAAAAAAAAATATTAAATGTAGGTTATCGCTATAATCGTATCAACATGCTGAGCAAAAAACTAGGCATGTGCGATGTTAATACCGACATCAGTGACCGCTGTAAAAAATAAAAATAAAAAACACTACCAGGATTGCTGTTGTTTGTACAAATGCTTCACAAAAACCTTAATATAAAAAAAGTGATCCAAAGCATCATATGCCCCGTAATGGTTTCAATATAAAACATAAAATCTCTCGTAGATAAAACAAGCCCACATGCAGTCCATATGCAAAAAATTAGAAAGCTATGGCTGTCAGATACGTACAACTTTAAAAGCAAAACTTTTTATAAAACTCGCTTCTATCTGTGTAATAGCTACATAAAAACATAAAAAACTATATAAAATTTATATCATAGTAATTGGTACCGACCTCCTTGTAAAGTTATCCGTCATTTATCACGGTATGGCAAATACTGCTAAATTTGAAGCCCCAAAAAACAATGGCCGGAATACGTTTCCCCATCCATTTCAAAAGCCCAATTGCCTAAAAAAAAACACGGAAACACCTGTGCGCCTAAAAATGTCCATAAATACACCCTTAGGTGAGTCCCTGAGGGGCGTTGAATCCAAAAATGGGAGCAACTATCTGGAAAGGTTTCACTTTGGTTTTAGTATTGGGGGTTTGGAGATGCGAACATGGCCCCACCAATTATATGTGCATCCAAATCCATATAAGCACTCCCTCCCTTGTCCCCTTGCCATGCGGCCCCAAACAGCAGATTAACCCACATGGAGGGTATTGCCGAACTTGGAAGAAAGTGCGTAACACACTTTTGGGCTTTTTTTCAAGCATTCTGTAAAATTTAAACTTTGCAGCTAAAATTGGCAGATTAATTGGCAAAAAAAAATAATATATTTTTATTTATTTTAAGAGTCCGAACGCTAAAAAATTTGTGAAAAACGCGCTGTGGGGTTAGATATTTCTCACTATATCTATGGATATATTCCATAGAGGGTGTAGTTCCAATATGGGGTCTTTTTAGGGGGTTTTTATTAAGTTTTGGAATTAAGGGTGTCAGCATAACCTGAAATGACCCCCTTAATTAAAATTGTCTAATGAAAATGAGGCCCCAGAGTCACCAGTAGGTGCTCCTCCTATTCTGGGGCTTGTGGTTGAGTCCATATAATGCACTAGGGCCACATATGGATATCTCTAAAACAGGCAGAATCTGGGGAGTCAATATATTTTCATTTCCCTGATCACATTTACCGTTTCTTGTCAATAATGCATAATATTGAAAATCTGCAAAAACAAGTGAAATTTTGAAATTATCACTTCCACTTTGCTTTTAATTTCTGTGAAACAACTCATGGTTAATAAACTTTCACTAAAATGTAGTTTTGAATACTTTAAGGGTGTGTATTTCTTAGATGAGGTAATTTATGGGGGTATCTAACATACAGGTCAAATCAAAGTACAAGTCGTAGAAACTGGATGGTCCCTTAAATTTTTTATATTGCAAATTTTTTACTTGATATATTTGAAAATACTATAAATTTTAAGCACCATAATGTCGTTACAAAAAAAGAATACAAGACATTTAAAAAAAATGGATGCCAAACATACTGCTGGACATATGGTAGATGCTAATTATAAAATATTTTGAGTTGGAATAACTATCTGTCTTACATGCAGATTTTTGAAGTTTGAAATTGGTAAAAATTTTTTTTCACATTTTTTCACAATTATTTGTTTATTTTTCACTAAATAAACAATTCTTTTTTGGACCAAAATTTCTTACTAATCTTATATGCACAAATTTGCTCACGAGAAAAAACATTATCTGATCACATGGACTAGGTTAACAGTGTCAAAATGTTCATTCTCGATAAAGTGACAAATGACAGATTTCAAAAAAATAGGGCGTTCGTCAGAAGAAGGCCACAAACACTGGCTCGGCGGTATGGGTTTAAGGAGTCTACTCTTTTCATTGTAAATGATATAGAATTTGGAGAGTTAATCTGCTTTCATTTAAGGGAGCAGAAAAGGTAATTTGCGGGTTTTGCTTCAGGAATGCTTCCAAATTTAAAGCTGCAAAACATCTAATTGTTCCCTTTTTTATGTTATTGAAAATTCAGGAACTTTTGAACATTGCCTACATTAGGCCTCCTCACTTTGCCCGTCTCCAAATCTTCAGTGAAACATTTGAAAACATATGCAAACATTCTTCTGTTTTTAGAAGTATTCTACATGAAATAAAGGTAAGCACAGTTCACAAAAGTAGGTATGCATATATTAGTGTTAATATTTATATGTACACACATATACATGCACACACACAGATGGTTAGTTGGGTCCGAATTTGGGGAATTAGGGAGCCAGGGTACTAGTTGGAAGCCTTGATCATGGTCTTCCATCCTTTGTCGGATATTGAATGTCATGTGCCATATCACATTGTCTTGCTGGAATTTCCTATCCGCCCCAGGGAAGACAATCCACATGTATGAGTTGAAAGGCCTCGCAAGGATGACAATCATAACCCATAATAACGTTTAGATTGCTTTCAACTTGATGAAGTGTCCAGTAAATTGAACTACGAAAACATTCTTCATGACTATCATGCTTCCACACTAGCTTCATGTTTTCCAGTTAAGGCTCATGTTCACAGGCTTAAATGGGCCGTATTTTCAGGTCCGTAAACTTACGCGACAGAAGTGCGGCCAATTACACGGGCCGAAAACGGCCCATTCATTACGGTAATTCACAGTTTAATAGAGAATATGGATTACGTCTCACTCTCCATGCTCGGCGATTCGACAACGTAGGGGGAGATAAATTCACATGTCACTTTCTAGCGGGTATAACGCGCGCAAGAAGTGATTTGTTCTTTGGGCCGGCGAAGGACTAGAGTGCAGGCCCCCCGCACGACTCCCCCGATCCCGCCCCGCCCCCGTTCCAACACGGCGTAATTGCGGGGCGAATTTACCGGCCCGCAGTTAAGCGTGTGAACATAGCTTAAGAGGGGCAGGGTGTCTGTTCTCTGATGTTTCTAGCCTAACAATCCAACCTCCATCGGTTTCATGAAGACAGAAAACATGACTCGTAGAAGACTACCCTTTGCCAATCACCTTTTGCCAATTTAATTTGAAACTACAAGTATTTCCTCTTGAGGTCAATAAAGATAATTTACTTTCAGTTTTAGACAAGCATTTCAAGTTGGAATCCGCAAAGGTTTCTCTTGGTTACCGACCACCTCTCCCGACTGCTATCCCCTCTGATTCCTATCTGTTTGCTCCACAAGTTTGACCATGGCGTGTCACTCCCTGCAGGGTCTTCTTTCTTGCAACAGAGTTTGTTTACCTACTAAATGACAAACTTTTCACCCTTTAGAGCTCTGCAGCTGTGTGTACTACATTTCATAAATCTCCTGCAGTCATGTCTCTGTAACAGGAATAGCTAGGAACAGCAGAACCAATTTGTCAATCACTGCTAAAGAACCACTTGACCGGAAGTGAGTCTGAAGCTGCCTGTGGCTCTGTGAAACTGCATTGTGAGAAAACCCTTTTAAGCGTTATTGCTTCAATTAATGTTCTTGTAGTAGGACCTTCAACATTCTATATAAATAGAAATGGTTTTATTCTCTATATTAAATGATATTTTTTTCTGTTTTATGTAACCCCTTAACGACCCTGGGCGTATTAGTACGTCCCAGGGCCGCTCAGGGGCTATGTACAGCTGCCGGGTGTTAGCGGCTGATCGTAGCTAACACCCGGCAGTAACAGCGCCAGCGGGTGGCTGCGCCCGCTGCCGCTGTTTAACCCATCAGACACCGCGGCAAAGATGGCCGTGGAGTCTGAATGAACGCCGATCGGTGCCGCGAACCGATCGTTACGGTTTTCGGACAGCCATGGTGCGCCCGATCCGACGACCCGCGACCGAGGTGGTGGGATGCCATGTTGATGGCTCCCATCACTTACACTGTCCAGGTTGCCCCACTTCGTGCGCAGACCAAGAAAGTGGGGAAACCGCCATCTTTGTACACCCCAATGCATTGCCTATGCAATGGCAATTAGGTTGTATTTACAATCGCGCCCCCCCCTAGTTTCAAGCACATAGGGGGACTTAAATGTTACGTAAAAGAAAATAACATAGAAATTAAAGTTTTTAAGATGTTCAAAAAAAAAATGTATTAAAAGTTCAAATCACCCCCCTTTCACATTTTACAAATAAATCATTAAAATAATAAAAAGTAACAGTATTTGGTTAAGCAGAGTTCCGAAAAATGTCCCGATCTATAAATATATATCAATAATGTTCTGTACTGTGAAACAAGTAGAAGAAAAAAAATTCCAAACGCCAAAATTGCGTTTTTGGGTCATTTTACGTAATCAAAAATGGAATAAAAAATGATCAAAAAAAGTCGCATGCATTACAAACTGCTAGCGATTTAAAAAGTACACTTCATCCCGCAAAAAAATGCCCTTCACTGACGTTGTAGGTGTTAGTACAAAAAAAGCTTATTGGTCGCACCAAAATGTGAGCCGTGGCTCAAATTTAAAAATATAGAAAATGTTTCGGAATTTGTTTACGGTTACCAAAAACATTTCGGAACCCTACATGTTTGGTATTTGCCGGATGCGCTAACATCCTGTATCTGTAGAATACAGATTAAACTCATAATATTTACCGAAGATTGAACGTCGTAAAGCAAAATCCACAAACATGGCGAAAATACATTTTTTTTCACGAAATTTGTCCCATTGGAATTTTTTTGCGGGGTTATCCCAATATATTACTATAGTATAGTGAATAAACACCATTTAGAAATTAATTTGTTCCCGCAAAATTAAAAGGCCTCATGTGTCTATGTAGGTGGAAAATAAAAAGTTGATGGCTTTCAGAAGGGAGGAGGGAAAAATCGAACGTACGTCGTCACCAAAAAAAAAAGCCGGGGTCCTTAACGGGGTTATAGAAATGCCTTTCTGTGCAGCATTCAATAGACTACTGTATAATAAACTGTTGGGAGACAGACTTAGTTGACTGCCCTGTCACAGTATACACAATAAGAAGAATTTTCATTGTATTTTTGCCAGTTTTTCTCAAACATACTATTTATGAAGTACTTGTGCTGTACATTGTTCTGATGTGACATTAAGGAGGTAAAAAGGAAAGAAATTAGGAATTTTCTTATAAGCATAACGTTTACGCAAATAAATAATGTTCATTTTTCCTGAAATGTTTTATTGCACTGGATTTAATTGTTTTAATATTAATATTTTACCTATTCTTTTTTTTTTTTTTTAAACTAGACTACTTATGACTTATATGTCGACTGCTTGTTGGATGCTCAGTGTTCACCACAGCATGAGGTAATAGCCAATGGTTTCAGTGTCCTACAGAAAAACAAAAGGTACAAACTCTTATTTTAAAATGTATTTTCTAGAATAAAAACAATCTTTCTCAATGTTTTAGATTTTAATGTCTGAAGTTGCTGGTATGAAGAAACGACCTGTAAAGACAGAGGATGTAGAAGAGGCCATGCAGAATGTGAGGGAACTTGAACACAAGGCTGTTATTGCTTTAAAGCGCAATGACCAGTGAGTAGCAATCTGGAGCACTTTTTTTTTTTAAATTTTGTCATTTTCCACATCACCAAAATGATTTTTAATTATTGATCTGCAAAATAAAACCATTGATGTAGATTGATGAACTGTGTTAGAAGAGATTTTGCTGGGATTTTGAGATTTCTTCACACTTCATAGTATTGTTGAGATTATTATCTACATAAATCCCATGTAGACTTATTGCAGTGCTGGAAGTACTTTTACAGTGCCAGTTGCCTGTTACGAAGATAAACAAGAACTTGAGATGTGTCAAAAGGGGCAACACATTCATGATTCAAACATACTGTAGCTGGAGAGGCTTCAGACAAGAGCGAGAAAACAAATACATTAAAGAGGTTTACTCACCATGCTGTTTCACTGAGTTTTTGCAGTTTGCACTCACCCTGTCTCCTCAGACTTTGGGTGGTTCTACAACAGTGATTAGCATATTCAAATTCTAGGGAGTTATGACTCTGATAGTGCAGGAGATAGTTATCTCTAACAAGATTACAGATAAAGCCATGCATTTCAGTCCTGACAGCACATGCACCTTTTGTTTAGTGAAGCTAATCCTGTAAGTTTGCTTTGATCTCAGTCTCGTATGGGTGTGAATTCACTCTACTGCTTTCATCTTAATCAAGGATACAGGATTATTTGGGTGTATGTCGGTATTATAGAACCTGTGTGCACTTCAGAACACATAAAAATGCTCTTATGCCATGACCAAAGTAAAATCTATTGACCAATGTATTTAGAAAAAGTCTTCATTTATCTGTCCCTTTATGTTAAAAGCTAATCTTTGTAGTGAGAAAATCCCTTTAAGTAAATGTTTTAAAGAAAAGATGGCTTAAATCAAATGTCCCCAGAAAAAGATGTATTTTTTAAATCAAGTTATGTTAAACATTTTTTTTACCCAGAACGTAAAATGTTACTATGTATATTTAAAAAATTGTTTTCAAAAACTATTCAGCAGTTTTACTACTTTAGCCTCAAAAATTCTGTTTGAGCGTAATTGCAATGACCCATAGAGAACATAATTTGTTTTTCTCCTCAATCTCCTCAATTCTCCCTTCAAGAGGCTCCACTGGGCAGTGGGAGGGATGGAGTCAGTAAAGTCAGTGATGACCTTAATACAACAAGTGATGACCTTAATACAACAAGGACTTCAAGGACTTCATGCATATTTGCACTTTCCCGTCTTACCTCTCCATTAAAGGTGGCTATTTAAGACATCTACAGTTTGCCGCTCTTCCCTTCGGAATAACTTCATTTTCTTTTGTGTTTACAAAGGTAGTAGCAGCTGTTACAGCATTCCGAGGATTACAGGGTGTCACAGCAATACCCTACCTTGATCAGTTTTAATAGCAAAAATGGAAGAAGCTCTATCTCTCGACCTTCAGACAACGACTAATACCCTAAGAGACCTAGGGTGGCGAATAATCTGGGAGAGATCACAAATCATCCAAGCAACAAGCATTCAGTTCCTGGGTTTCATTGTGGATTCAATGGATTCAATTAGTGAATCTAAGCATCTCTGAAACTCACAAAAGACTTCAGTCATTGGTCCAGAGCATTTCTAGAGGGTCCTAAGTCTCATGAGCGCCTAAGTCCCCTGGGCTTGTTTACACAGGAGACCTCTGCAGTGGAATTTCCTTTCTCAATAGAACAGGAATCTTCAAGACCTGGACAAAGTTTGTACCCTTTCATCGCAAGGGTGGAAAAATCTAAGCTGGTGGAAGACTCCAATCCATGGGAAATCCTTCACATGACTGACTTGGATCTATCTCGCTACAGATGCACCCCAAAGTGACTGGAGAGCCCACCTAAAAGACTATATAGTTCAAGGTTTCTCATCCCCAGGAGAAAGCAGGTCCCTGATTCTGATTGAAAAACCTATCAAAGCTTTCTCCATCAGTTGGTCAGGCTATCATAACATCCTCTCTCCTATCTCGCTGGCTATATTCGGGAAAGTTGAATATCTTGGTCGATATATTGAGCAGAGGTATAGCCGTAGCTGAATGGTCTCTCAATCAGGATGCCTTCACACAGATTACCCAGAAGTGGGGAACCCCAGTTGCAGACCTGATGGCAACAAGACAGAACACCAAGATTCCAGTTTGTCTTCCCTGTGCAAAGAAGACAAACCACTAGCAGTGGACGCCATGTCCCTGAAAATGGAATTTTTCCCTACCCTACTTTTTTCTTCCTCTCGCCATAATTCAGAAAGTGTTGATCAAAGCAACCTTGGGTCAAGTGAGTTTGATCGCCGTAATTCCTTTCTGGCCCAGGTTGGTTCTCAAGATTAATGAAGATGAGCCAAGGGAATTACGGAGTCCTTCAACTATGGCATGACCTGTTAGCACATGGCAGCAGCAAGTGCCCCAACCTAAAGAGCCTCAAATTTACTGCATGAAAGCTGACTGGACCCTGTTAAAATCCCCAAAGTTGGATGCGGGGTCTCTCCTGGACCAAGAGGTATCATAAGACCTCAACAAGTCTGCCAAAACATTGATTCCCCTGAACAGATAGATGTATCCGTACATCATAAAGTAACAACTGCACACACTTTAACCCCCTTCCTTCCACTCTAAACCTCCCTCACGACACTATAATTTCACTCTCACCAACCCTCCATACTCCAACCCAACTCTACACACACACTCGCCTCTCTTCCCCATCCCACTCTTCACCATATTCTCACCTTGCCACTCTACACACACTAACACTGTCCCACTATCCAGTCTACACACATACTCACTCTTCTAACCACACGAACACACACATACTCTTAGGGTATATTCACACAGCGTTTTTAAGATATGTGTTTGGGTACGATTTTTGGATCCAAACACGTAGTTAACACTGCTCCGTGTGATTTACATTGAGTTCCATGTAAAACCCGTTTCGTCATTTAGACTAGATGGGCGACATGTATGGAGATCGGCGCGTCGAGGCGCCTGTTTTCACGGCATTTTTCGTGAAAGCTGCACCTCATTTATGTCGGCGCCCGAAGTGCGCTCATAAATGCTGCCGGAAAGTTCCCTGCGCCTCGCCTGTGTGTGAACTTAGGTGCATAAGGAGTGCGCCTAACATGTATTAACCCCTTAACGACCTTGAAGGTAATCATACGTCCAGGTCAGTTTGGGGGTTCTTGCACCCTGGAAGTATGGATACGTCCTGAGGTTCGCTCGAACTCTAAAGCAGAGTTCGCGCGATCGGCGAAGGGGTGTCAGCTGTATATTACAGCTGACATCCGCCATGCGTCGCCCCCGACCCCGGATCGTCCGGGCGGTGGTGGGGGGGGGGGTCTACCCCTCTAATTATTCGCGACGAACGGGTCGCTAATAACTAAGGGAGAAGCAGGAGGGGAGATCGCTCCTCCTGGCGTCTCCGTCGGCCATGGGCCAGCAGCGCACGATCGTGCGATCCGTGCTGCTCCTGCCCTATACAGGACAGCATGAGGGCAGAGAATGCCTTCCGCGTTGTATATGGTGAAAGTAAATAAACTACTGAAACAGTGAAAAAAAGTAAAAAAAAAAAAGTGAAAAACAAGTAAAACACAAACACGAAAAATAAATAAAAATACGTACAACCACCCTTTTCCTTTAAAACGCATTCGCCCCCAAAAAGAATCAAAAATAAAGAAACCCATATTTGGTATCGCGGGCCGACGTGCGTAACGACCCACTGCCTATAAAAATATGTCAGTTAATTAACACGTACGGTGAAAGCCGTATAAAAAAAAAAAAAAACAAATCACAGAATTAGATTATTGTTCATCCCGCAGCCACATAAAATGGAATTAAAGCGATCAAAAACTCCTAGCAAAGAAACGCAAATGTGTGTACCAATCTAAATCGTCAGTTCATCCGCAAAAAAAGTCCTAATACAGCCTCTGTATACCGAAAAATAAAAAATGTATAGCTATCAGAAGATAGCGATGCATAAATATTGTTTTTATACTCTAAAAAACACTTTGTCTTTTTTTTTTAAAGTGCATTCGAAATAAATAAAAACATATATAAATAGGGTTTCGCCATAATCGTAGTACCCATAAGAGTAAACGCTAAATATCCGGGATACTGAACGGTGAGCCTGTTAAAAATAAAAATAAAAAAACACTACTAGGTTCTGCAGTATTTTCTTCACCCTGGCTTCCACAAAAATATTGGATTTAAAAGCGGATCAAAGCCTTGTCCCCCCAAAACTGATACTACTAAAACGTCAATCATTCGCAAAAAATAAGTTCCTAACACAGCTCCAAGCACAGGAAAAATTTAAAAGTTATGCACTCAGACTTAGGCGATGACAAAAAAACTATTTTCTGGTTGGAATAAAAGTGTTTTTATTGTATAAAAGCAGTAAAACATTAAAAAATATACAATAGGGCATCGGTGTAATCGTACTGACCTGCTGAGTAAAGCATACATGTCATATATACGATTCAGTGTCCGCTATGAAAAATAAAAATAAAAAACATTACCAAGATTGCTTTATTTTGTTCAAAACATCTCACAAAAACCTTAATAAAAAGTGAACATAGCATCCTATAGACACCCATATGGTACCAATAAAAACTTCAACTTTACGCAAAAACTCAAGCCATACACAAGCTCTGCACAAAGCAAAATAAAAAAGTTATGGCTGTCAGAATAGGCAAAACATATAAACGCAATTTTTTATTGACGTATTTCTATGTGTAAGTAGTAATAAAACAGAAAGATACTATATAAAATCTATATCATTGTAATGTATCCGATCCCCATAGTTAAGTTATCATCATCATTTTCACTGCACAGGCGAATGCTGTAAAATTGAAAACTCAAAAAACAATGATCACGAACTTGCGTTTTTCCCACCCATTATATTTGCCCCATTGCTATAAAAAAAAATATGGAACACTGTGCATACAAAAATGCCAACAAGTACAACCACTAGATGGATCCTGATGGGTGTTGAATCAAAATGGTGGGCAACTTATGGAAGGTTTCGCTTGTTCTGCTACTTGGGGGCTTTGCAAATGCGACATGGCCCCACAAAAATCTGCGTTCCAAAAAAGCCAAATAGCGCTCCATCCTTATATGCCCTGCCATGCGCCCAATACAGCAGTGTACACCCACATGGAGGGTTATGTGCCGAACCTTGGGAAGAAATTGCTGAAACAAAGTTTTAGCGTTCTTTTTTCCAGGCTTTCTGTATATATGAACATTTTAAGCTAAAATTGAAGATTATTGAAAAAAAAATTTTTTTTATTTTTCACAGACTTATGATAAAAAAAATTTGTTGAAATAATGTGGGTCTATATACTCAATGCCAAACCTGGCTGGATATATTCATTAGGGGTTTAGTTTTCAATATTGCGGTCTATTAGGGTGTCGTTTATTATGTTTTAGCTTCTCTTTGGGTGTCCAAACCTGAAATGGGCACTTAATAAATCGTTATTTGAAAAATGAGACCCAGAGAGTATAGTAGGTGCTCCTCATATTCTGGGTCTTATGGGTGAGCCAAATAATGCTCTAGGGCCACATATGGGATATCTCTAAAATTGGCAGACCTGTGGGGAATTGTTTATTAAGTTGCAATTTACATAGTCCATGTTTACCGTTATTCCAGTGAATAGATAAATATTGAAAATCTGCAAAAAAAAGTGAAATTTTAAAATTTCACTCACTTTGCTTTTAATTTCTGTGAAAAAATTAATCTGAAAGGGTTATGAAACTTCCTAATAGTGTTGTAAATACGTTAAGGGGTCTAGGTTTCTCAGATTGGCGTCACTTACCTATGGGGGGTAATCTAAAACTGCAGGCCCCTCTAAGCACGTCAGAAACTGGTTGTAGGTCCTAAAAAAAATGTATATTGCAAAATTTTCTTGAAAAAATGTAGGAAATTACTACTAAATTTCAAGCCCTCTAATGTCGTAAAAAAAAAAAGACATTTAAAAAATGATGCCCAACCTATAGTGGGACATATGGTAGATGCTAGTTATAAACTAATTTTGTGGTGAATAATTTCTGTCTTGCCACGCACAGAAAATTTTGACAACTTTCCAACATTTGCTAATTTTTCAAACATTTTCATGAAAGTTTGATATTTTCACAATACAACAAGGATTGTATTGGAATAAAAATTTCTTCTACTTTATAAGCACAATTGTGTCACGAGGGGAAAACAATCTTTGAATCCAACATGAATAGGTAAATGTCAAAAAGTTATTCTCAACATAATATTTGACACATGTCATGATTTCAAAATATAGGGCTGTGTCAGGAGGTCAAAACGGCTGGGTCCTTAGGGCGTTAAGTTTAGAGACAGGCTGGAAATTCAGCAAAAAATCATTTAAGCATGTTAGTGCAACGGGAGGCAAATATGTATTTTTGCTTCTTTCCCCTTGTATTTTTTTTTTTTTTTTTTTTTCTATTTAGTATATACAGCAGGAGCCAGAACTAGCACAGGTCTTGCTGGGACCTATGGTCCTCAAAGCAGGATTTCTATGTTCCCAGGGCTTAGTTGGGGTCGTATTTACGGACGTATTTACATCCGCAAATACATAACCTAATACACCTAAAATAACGCACAATTCGCTTAGCAGTGATACCAATGGAAAATCCGGATATATTTGCGGACGTAAATACGTCCATAAATACAACCCTAACTAAGCCCTGGGAACATTAGATATTCCTGTCTCTGCAGGGACCATAGGTCCGCAAAAAGGTCAGCACAAAATAATTTACAGGATGTTCCATTGGTTCAATGATAAGCTAATTCGTGCATTTTTTTAGCTATTTGGTGAATGTATTTGCCGGACGTAAATACATCCGTAATTACGACCCCAATTAAGCCTGGGGAACATGGAGAAATCCTTCTTGGAGGACACAGGTCCACCTAGACCTGTGCTGTGCTGGAATCATACTAAAAATAGGATACAAGGTGTGAGAGAAAGCAAAAATACATTTTAAATTTTTGCTATTAAAAAAGACAAAAATCATCATTGTTTTCTTTAATGTAAAAATAGTTTAATTTTCTCCGTATTTTTAAGACCTTTTAGAGCTGATATTTCTTTCTTTTGAGATCTTATATGTATTTCCTTTAATTTTAAATGATCAACTTTTTCAATACATTGAAATCGATTTTATACAACTTTGATATTTATCTTTATTCATTAATTTTATAGACAACTTTTTTATTATTGTACTGTTGTAACTGTATTGTATTGCCCCATTACAATAAGTTCTAGCTTCACTGCGCCTCCTCCAATTCAGGTAGACCACATTGAACTAGGTCTGCCTGTCGGAGCTGTAATGCGCCTCACTTTGTGGACCGGCATTCCTACATGCCTCGGAGTATTCGAATCTGGTGCGTCCTGCCCCAGAACGGCCGCAGCGTGCCCACTGCACGCCCCTTCAAGTTAGGCGCATACGAAAGTGGCGAAGGTTGCGCCTAACAGCGCATTCCTGCGTCCTACAGCGGAGCCGGCACCGTGAGGCGCAGTATACGCCTGAAAACAGGCGCAAATCACGCAAAACTCACATTTATTTGGAAATCTTCATTCAAGTAAAAACAGTCGATTAGACATACTTGTATTCAATTTAAGCAATCTGCAACAGTAGTATCTACGGGCAGTAGAAATTCACTCCAATACGATATAATGAAGCCGCATGTAGATTAGTGAGAGCAGTATGGACAGGGGGCGTCACCCTCCAGCGGAAGCGACGTTTCGGAAGACAAACTCCTCCGTTCTCAAGCACAGGTAATTGATCAAAAGACTCTATTTATATAGAAACTCAGTTACAGAAAACCAATTAATGGTTATGTCAGTTGACATTAAAAACAATTAAAACACATATTTTCAGACCATATATTATTATATTTACAGAAATACATTCATGTTTAGATTCTCATTCAGCCCTTTGAGGTTAAGTGACGAGCTACAGAACTTTCACCAAACTTTCTTTCCCCACTTTCCTCATTTCTACTTGTCTTGTTTTGAAATGTCCGTATTGCTGATCGATGTTCGTTGATCCTAATCTTTATACTACGAGACGTTTGTCCTAAGCCTACGTATCTTAAACTTGCAATCACTTCATATGACATGATGAGTCACACAGTAACTGTCCCAGAATAGGAGAAAATATGCACAATATAATTACGTATACGTGGGCTAATATTTAGTATGCAACTGTAGAGGATTTATTTCATAATATTTCTTCTAAAGCTCTGACCTCAGACCAGAAAGACGTTCTAAATAAAGGACTTAATTTTGTTCCATCTAATGATAATGATCTGTTTCAATTTAATGTGGATTTACACAGGTTATGTCGATCGATACGACTTAAAATGTTTTTTTGTGATAATAAAAAAGATACTTCTGCACAGTATCATACAACTAAACGTATTGTTAGAAAAAATGTCAGTTTGATCCACCTATACATAATACAACATTAGACACGTTTGCACAGGCTGTTAAGAAAGAGGTTGAACTTAAATTTAACAGCAACACCCAATATAATGCTGGGATACAGTATAGGAAGTTCAGAAATCTTAAATATAAAGAATGGCAGGCTATAAAAGAACTTAAAAATGATGCTATTACTATCAAAAAAGCCGACAAAGGAGGAGCTACTGTTGTAATGGACACTAGCCATTATATACAGGAAGCTCATACACAATTATCTGATGAAACCGTTTATAAGAAAATAGATAGAGATCCCACTAAAGAATTTAATATGTTAATAAAAAACATCTTGGATGATGCCACAGAGAATAACATCATAGATGAACAGCTAAAAATTCTCTATTTAATGAATATCCCAGAATCCCTATTATCTATCTAGTACCTAAGGTACATAAATCGGCCACTAACCCCCCGGGACGACCGATAGTCTCAGGGGTCAACTCTATATTTGAAAAGATTGCCATCTATGTAGATCAATTTTTACAAAAATATGTGAAACGTGACCATCGTTCTTTACAAGATACTACAGAATTATTAAAAATAATTAAAGATCTAGATTGTAAGAATGTGACTTATTTGGTTACATTAGATATAAAATCTCTATACACAAACATTCCTCTTGAAGAGGGTATGGAGGCGGTTAGAACAACATTATGTGAGGATGCGTCTTTGTCTAATCAACAAATAAATTTTTTGATTTCGTTACTGGATGTTATTTTATCCAAAAATTATTTTAGATTCGGGACTCAGTTTTTTTTACAACAACAAGGCACCTCTATGGGCTCTCCAGTAGCCCCGGGGTTCGCTAACCTCTACATGATGTTTTTTGATAAAACCTATGTATTTCCGTCAGGTACTCATCCACATGTCAAATTGTGGCTCAGATATGTGGATGACGTCCTGTTATTATGGAAAGGTACTTATGAACAACTTAATGGCTTTATTGAGACGTTAAACACATGTCATACTCTTATTCAATTTTCAGCCACCATTAGTGAACATACGGTTCACTATTTGGATGTGGAGATACACAAACAAAAAGGCATATTAATAACAACTCTGTACTCCAAACCTATGGAAAGAAATAATCTTTTACATAAAACAAGTCATCATGCTCCAAACGTATTAAATGGTATACCTAAAAGTCAGTTTATTAGGGCTAGACGCATTTGCTCGAACACAACATCGTATATTAAACAAATGGAAAGGATTATTGAGAAGTTCACACAAAGAGGGTACGAAAAAACTCTGTTGGAAAAAATGGGTCGTGAGGTGTTCGCTTTGAATAGAGAACATTTGTTAAAATCTGCTAATAAGAACAAAAAAATTAGAGAGATTTTCATTTATTAGTGAGTTTGGGTTTCAAAATAAATTTATTGAGGGCATCATAAAAAATATTGGCCGTTACTATCCACTGATCCTAAGTTTGGATATCTGTTTAAAATACCACCAAGATTTATTTATCGTATGGCTAGAACCCTAGGTAATATGTTAATCAGATCAGACATAAAGGACAAAAAGAATAGACAGACAATATTTGAGTCAAAAAAAAGATGGAACATTCCCCTGCATGAATTGTCAAAATTGTCATGCTATCATACGTGGTCCATATATTACACACACTACAAAAGGACATAAAATTAATATAAGAGGTTTCCATACATGCAATAGTAAGAATGTTATCTATTTCCTTAAATGCCCTTGTGGCTTAGGATACGTAGGACAAACCTCTCGTAGTATAAAGATTAGGATCAACGAACATCGATCAGCGATACGGACATTTCAAAATAAGACAAGTAGAAATGAGGAAAGTGGGGAAAGAAAGTTTGGTGAAAGTTCTGTAGCTCGTCACTTTCATGAAAGACGCCACGGAGTCTGTGAACTCCGATTTTGCATTTTGGAGCAGGTTTGTTCCATAGAAAGTACATCAATAGAAAAAACACTATTACGTAGAGAAGCAATGTGGATATTCAGATTGGACACACTTAACCTCAAAGGGCTGAATGAGAATCTAAACATGAATGTATTTCTGTAAATATAATAACACATGTTCTAAAAATGTGTTTTTAATTGTTTTTAATGTCCATACTGCTCTCACTAGTCTACATGCGGCTGCATGATATCGTATTGGAGTGAATTTCTACTGCCCGTGGATACTGCTGTTGCAGATCGCTTAAATTGAATACACGTATGTCTAATCGACTGCTTTTACTTGAATGAAGATTTCCAAATAAATGTGAGTTTTTATCTTTGATCATGGTTGGAATGTTACATTTATACTGAAGACGGCATTAGGAGATGTGCCATATCCAGACCGTTACTACACGAGGCAGTGCATATTAAATATTAGCCCAGGTATACGTAATTATATTGTGCAAATCACGATCATACATGTCGCCCTATGTGTTTTACATATGTCATTGGGACATATGTCTTAGGTCCAGAATTTTTTATTTTTTTTATATTTAGTATTTTATAAGTATTAAACATACAGCTGCATTGTCCAGTCGCCCTGGCAGTGTATCTATGTACTGATGTTAAGTGCATGGAATGTACAGCACACTTTTAAATGAGAGCATCAAGTTATGGAACCAGTTTGGAAGGTGAGCCAAACAGAGCAGAGTTAGATTAAGGAATGTGACAGGTTTTTCATTAAAAAAAAAAAAAAGAATTATGTCGTGCTAAAAATTCTTGTTAAAAAGTAGGCAACTGGTATGGCATGAGTATTCTCCATTTATGTATGTTTTTGAGAACATTCCAGTTTATGCCATTAAGGAAATTTCGTAGGATCTATTCACATTGGGTATACTGTGATGTACCCTTGGAAGTTATAGTCTCTAATGGACCAAACATGGTCTCTGTGTAACTACAGTTTGTCTGTTTTATGGTGGTATACATTTAGAGACAAAAAATCCATCCAATATACTACTGGAAGCTGGGGTCTAATAGGTTGGCTGTTTTTTTTTTTAATCAACAATAAGAAGTTTATTGAAACTTCCATCAAAATATGCAAGATTGCAAAAAAAAACCAGACAATAAGGATGACATCACATAATAGAGAACATCACATCGCCCTATGTCTTGGGCAACTTGAGTCAATATAGTATAATAAGCTGAAAAGTCTGTATAAAGCAAAAAAGATAATAAAAAGATAAAATGACAGTATTGTTTTTGGAAACAAAAGGCCAACAGCATATACAAACTGAGAGTATACAGTCTGAGAATATAGTAACAAGAGATTCTCATTCAACCATACACCTAAATATTTAAGGCATGTTTAACTAAAAGCCAATAACAAACAGTAGAGCGGAACATAAGAAATGATATGAACGTAGTCAGCCGTGACGGAAAAAACTAACGCAGGTGCTGATGATGATTAATCCGAGAATCAGTCGAGGAGGAAAAGAAAAAATAACAGTCAATATTAGAAAGAAGAGAAAGGGAAGATCTAGTCTCAACCAACACTGAAGCTGTGGGAGGGGAGGGGCCTCATAGGTCATAGCAGGCTGAAGATTAACTGTATCATGGGTAGAGGTGAGCGAATTTCTCAAAAATTCGGTTCGGTCACTCCGCCGAATTTCCCGACAAAAATAAATTCGGTCCGAATTACTTCTGGACAAATCGCGGTAAAAAACAGCTATTTCCAGGCTGCACAGAGCCTGCAGAGTGCTGTAGAACGTTGTGCCATGCTTAAATATGCAGAGGGAGCTTGGTTTGGTCTTCATACAATGTTGTGTTTTAAATATGCCGAAATGGAAAATGCCGCCCCCTCTTTGAATCCCCTTCACTATAAAAAAATTCCCCCGGGCCCCTTTTTTAGGGCAAAACTGACCCCAAAAAAAACAAGCGGGAAAAGTAGCCTGATAAAGTCATGCCAGCAAAAGCTGGAAAAAAACAAACTGAGATCCAAAGGGGGCAACATTAGTGACAGAGTTGGGGGTGACGGCGGGGACAGCAGCATAAGGGCAGAGAAATGGGACAATGACATTCCTTTGGGGGTGGCAAAAACAGGGAAATAAAGGCCCCAGAGGGGGCACAATGACACAGTGTTTGGGGGTTTACGGGAGTAGCAGCATTTGGTCCCAAAAGTGCACAATGACATTCTGGGGGTTTGGGAAAAACAGGAGTAGGCCCCAGGTGGGGACAAAACCCTGTGGAGGGTTTAAAGGCAGCAAACAACATGAGGGCAGGCATACCCAATGACATTCTGGAGGTTTCAAAAACAGGGGGGGAGGGCCCCAGATTGGGGACCCAAAGAAAACAGTGTGGAAGGGTCACGGCACACAGCATGAAGGGCAGACAGTTTGGGACAATGACACATTGGAGGGGAAAGGCAAGTAGTTAAAGAGGGCAGGGAGTGGCACAAAGACCCTTCTGGGGGTGGCAAAAACAGGATAGGCCACAGAGTGGCACCAAAGACAGAGAGGAGGTGACGGCAGCACAGCATGAGGTCAGAGAGTGGCACAAAAGCATTCGGGGGTTTTTAAAACAAATTACCCAGATTGGGAAAAAATGAAAAGAAGTGGGGGTCACAGAGCAGCATAGGCAGAAAAGTGTCACAATGACATTTTGGGAGGGCACGACACAGCGGATGAGGTCAGGCAGTTGGGACAATGAAAATTCGGAGGTGGCAAAAAAAAGGAGTAAAGGGCCCCAGAGTGGCACAATACCCCAGTGTGGAGGGGCACGGGGAGAGCAGCCCCCATGAGATCAGACAGTGGCAACCAAAGACACAGTGTGGAGGGCCAAAAAACAAACAGCAGCATAGGTCGGCAGTGGCCCCAATGGGCAATTTTAGAGGAGGCAAAAATAGGATTTGGCCACCAAATGGCACAAGAAAAAGTGTGGGAGGTCAAAGGCCCGCATGATTCCAAGAAAAATGGCACAATGACATTCGGGGGGGAAAAAGGCCCAAAAAAAGGATTTGGGGCCCCGAGGGCACAATGACATATTTTGGAGGTCACGGGAGCAGCACATGAGGTCAGACCCGGGGCACAATGACACAGTGTGGAGGTCACGGCAGCAGGGAGCATGAGGTCAGGGAGTTGGGGACAAAAGAACAAAGGGGGAGGCAGGCAGCAGCAACATGAGTCAAAACAGTGGGGACAATGACATTCTGGGGGTGGCTGAAAACAGGAGTAATCCACGGGGTGGCCAAAAATGACACAAATTTTGGGGGGCACGGGGAGCGCAAAAAGAGGGGCAGGCATTTGCCAATGACAAATTTTGGAGGTGGCAAAACTTGTAGGCCACAGAGTGGGGGTCCCCCCCGCCGCAACAGCATGAGGGCAAAGAGTGGAAACCAAAAGACACAGTTTGGAGGGCACAGCAGCAGCACATAGGTCAGACATGGCACAATGACCCAGTTTTTGGGGGGCACGGCAAACAGCAGCAGAAGGGCCCCAGTGGGACAATTTAATTCTGGAGGGGGCAAAAACAGATTTGGGCCCAGGGGTGGCACAATTCACAGTGTGGGGGTCACGGGGAGCAAACAGCATGAGGGGCAACAGTGGGACAATACATTCTTTAAAGGGGGCAAAACAGTAAATAAACCACAGAGTGGCACAATGACAGAGAGTTGGGTTTACGGCAGCAGGGAGCATGAGGTCTGAGAGTGGGGACAATGACAATTTTGGAGTTTTGGGAAAAACCAAATAGTAACCACCCGAGTTTGGGAAAAATGGGCACAGTGGGGGAGGTCACGGGAGCAGCAGCATGAGGGCAGGGAGTGGCACAATTTACACAGTGCGGGGGGAGGGCACGGCAGCAGCGCAAAGAGGGGCAGGCAGTGGCACAATACAATTTTTGGAGGGGGCAAAAACAGGGGTAGGCCACAGGTGGCACAATGACACAGTGTTAGGGCACCCGGGAGCAAACAGCATGAGGTCAGACTTGGGACAATGACACAGTTTGGGGGTTGGGGCCGGCAACAACAAACACATGAGGTCAGGCGGTGGCCCCAATGGACATTCTGTAGGTGGGAAAAACAGGAGTAGGCCACAGAGTGGCACAATTTCACAGTGTGGAGGTTTACGCAAACAGCCCGCAAAGAAGGGGCAGACAGTGGGGACAATGACACCCTTTTGGAGGGGACGCAGCACAGTTTTAAAAAAAAGGGCAAGCATTTGGGACCAAAGAAAATTTTTGGGGGTGGCAAAAACAGGGTAGGCCACAGAGTGGCCCCAATGACAGATATTTGGGGGGCACGCACAGCATGAGGTTTTAGAGATTGGGCCCCAAAGACCCCAGTGGGGGAGGGCACGGCACAGGGAGCCCTGAGGGGGCAGAGAGTGGCCAAAGAAACAGGGGAGGGCACGGGAGCAGCACATGAGGGGCAGAGAGTGGCACAATGACACAGTGGGATGGCAAGGGAGCAGCACAAAGAGGTCAACATGGCACAATGACAATTTTGGAGGTTTCCAAAAAAAGGGGTAGGGGCCCCAGAGTGGCCCAAAGACAAAATTGGGGGAGGTCACGGCACAGCAGAAGGGCAACGTGGCCCCAATGACAAAAGTGTGGGGGTCAAGGCACCACAAAAAGCCCGCAGCAGCATGAGGGCCAAAGAGTGGCCCCAATGACACAGTGGGAGGGGGACGGGAGCAAGCACATGAGGTCAGAGAGGGGGCCAAAAATTTACACAGTGGGGGAGGGGAGGCAGCCCGCCCGCAAGAGGTCAAGAGTGGCACAATAAAACATTTTGGGGGGCAAAAGGGAGCAGGGAGCATGAGGGGCAGACAGTGGCACAATGACAATTTAGGAAACTGGCAAAAAAAGGAGTAGGCCACAGATGGCAAATGACAAGATGGGGGGTCACAGCAGCAGCAGCATGAGGTCAAAAGATTTTTCAATGACATTTTGGGGGTGGCAAAAACAGAGTAGGCCCAAAAGAGGGGGGAAAAATGACACAAATGTGGAGGTCAAGGCAGCGCAGCAAAGAAGGGCCGGCAGTTTGGGACAATACACAGTGGGAGGGCAAAGGCAAACAGCACATGAATTTTAGGGAGGGCAAAAATGACAATCTGGAAGGGGGGCAAAAAAAAAGGAGTATGCCCAGAGTGGCCCCAATGACACAGTGTGGAGGGCCCCCGGCACACAGCCCCTAGGTTTAGACAGGGCACAATGGGCACAGGGTGGGATTGACGGCAAAAACACAGCATGAGGTCAGGCAGTGGACAATGACCCTTCTGGGAGTGGCTAAAACAAAAGTAAAGGCCCCCAGAGTGGCACAATACAGAAGTTTGGGGGGCGGCGGCAGGAAACAACAGCATGAGGTCAGAGAGTGGGACAATGACACAGTGGGGGAGGGGAAAAGGCCGCAAACATGAGGTCAGACAGTGGCAAAAATTACATTCCTGGGGGGTGGGAAAAACAGGAGTAGGGCCCCAAAAAGGGCAAAAAATGACACAGTGTGGAGGGCACGGGGAAACAGCCACAGCAGCAGCATGAGGTCAACAGTGGGGAAAAAAAACATTTGGAGGGGGCAAAAACTGGAGTAGGCCACAGAGTGGCACAATGACAAAAGTGGTGGATGTCAAAGGCACCACAAACCCGCACATCAGCAAGGGGTCATAGAGTGGCACAATTGGGCAGAATGTGGGGGGTGGGTGGCCCCTACCAGTCCCGGTAAAGAAAGGTTGGTGGCAGAAGGGGAAAAATTTTCACAATGTGGGGGCAAACAGGGGGGTGGCGGCATTTGAATCGTGGCCCTTAGGCAGGGAGTTTGAACCCAACTCAATTTTTCACCGTTTGGGTGAGGCGTCATTGGGTGAAGTATCCCGGGCGCCTGAGGCATTGGTGGTTTGGAAAAACCCCGACGAAACCACGCCTGATTCATCTTTTAAAAAAAGGGCAACCCTTTCCCACATTTCCCCCTGGGAAAAACGGGGTTTTCCTTTGGGGAACGATGGGCCCCCGCCCCACTGAACACCCGCGCTTTTTCCAACCTACTGGCCGGGCAGGAAAAAGCTTCTCCACTGCAAACCCCGGGAAGTTTTTGGCCCCCCAAAATCCAGTTTGGCTGGGCCCCTTTGTCCCCGCGGGTCTTCTAACGGGGGGGGGGAAGTGCTGTCCAAGTAGGCCACCCCCCCTGTTGGGTTTAGGGGCGCTCCGGGCCCTTTTTGGCTGGGCGACTGCCCTTCCCCACTTTGGCCGGGGGGAAGGGGAAACTGCTCCAAAAAGTGACTCCAGACTTAGGTTGGGTGCTTTAGGGGGCGGTACTGGGTCCCCACCCCCCCAACCCTTTCCCCCCCAGCCGCGGAATAGTTTCCCGCTGGGAAAACCTTTTCCTTTTCCCCTTTCCATCTACCCCCCTCCTCCCCGCTTTCCCGCCCTCCCCCTCTTTTTCAACCCGGGTAGAAAAAACCACTCATTTTTACCAACAATGCTTTGCTCCCCAAAGTCCCCCTCCCTTTCAGTTTCCCCCCCGGACCATGTGGCCGCGAGATGGGAGTCCCCCCAAAGTCTCCATCCCCTGCCCAGACAGATTTTTTTAGCATCTGTTTTCCCGGAAAATGAAGGGATTTGGGAAAGATGTTTTTTCAAACCCCTAATCCCCGGGGACGGGCAAATAACGTGGCCCCCTCGAATTGGGGCCCTCCCCAAAAAAATTTGGGAGGTGTCGCGCATGAGCCCCCCCCCTGGCTCACATCAAAGTTACACAGGGGGGTTTCTCCTGTTCCCCCCCTGGTCATCAAAAAATCGTTAAAAGAAACCCTTTTTTTGTTTTATACAGTCGGTTTCCCAAAATGTGGGAGGCTGGAATTCCAAAAGGGGGGGGGGCATCGCATATCAGAGTGTGTTTGGGGAGACCTTCCCGTCATGCAAAATTTGAGGGGGGGGTTCCTTTTACTTTGTAGGGAAAGGATGAAGTGCATGCCAGTTTCCCTGGCCATTTTTCCCGAAAATCTTCTGAAGATTGGGGGAAGATTTCGGGAAACCCCTTTCACAAAAAGATTGAACAAATGGCCTGCAGGGCGCATGGACCATCCCTCCTCAAATACACCATTTTCCCTCCCTTTTTGCCCCGCCCACCAGGGTTTCCCTTTTGCGTTGCGCGGAGAAAGCCACACATCAATTTCTTGCTCCCATGACGCGGAGCATTTCCCCCCCTGTGTGACTTCGTTCGCCGAGGCAACCCAAGGTTTGTAAAAACTGTGTGAAAAAACCGCTGTGCCCAAACACATGGGGTATGATGGAGCGGGGTTACTTGGGAGGTTTTGAGTTTGGGGGTTTGGTGGTGGTGGTGGTGGTGGTGGGGGGGAAAGGCGGAAAATTAAACCGCAGGAGCCGCATTTTTGAAAAACGTGGAGGGGGAAAGGGCTTTGGGTTTGGGGGTGCCTGGGGCCCACGAAAGCCATTCCCCCAGTGGGCGGGTAAAGGACATGTATGGCCCTGCCTTTATTTTTTAAACAGTTTCCAAGTCCGTGCGGGCCTGCCCCTTGGAACAAACCGATAAGCTCAAGGTTTGGCCCCACCTTCGGGTTCAAACATTTTTAAATGAAGGGGCTGGAACTGCCTTTTTGGAAAAAAAAAATTAGGGCTTTAAAACCTTCCAATCGGCTCGGCACAACCCATTAGTTCTCTAAAGGGTTTGCAGGGGTCCCCCATTTTGGGAAAAAGGGGGGGACTGCAGAAAACCCAACAACTTGGACAGGAGCCCCGGTTTCCATTTTTCTGAAACCTTTAAGGAGGGTTTGGGACGAAATTTGTTGTCTTTTTTCAATCGCTTCGTGAAGGCCCTTGCTGGCCCCCCATAGTAGCGAAAAGAGGAGCATCGGGAAAAAGGGAAAAGATGATGTCAAAGAAAAAACCAGTTTCTCTTCTGCAGAGGTGGGGGGGGAGCCTTGCGGGCTGCAATGGCTTTTGCGTCCCAAAGGGGGTTGCTGCTCCCGGGTTTCTCCCGGGGGGCAGGTTGGCCCCCCACATCTGACCCAAAGTTTTCCCCCAGGCCCCGGGGGTGTTGTTTTGCATGTGTTGACCCCGGGCCGTGGGGTCCCAACGTTGTTTCCCTGGCCACGCTTAAACTTTCTGCCTACAGATTCTACCCATATACCCATATTGGGGTCCCCCCTTTGCTTAGCAAAGAACGCCCCCACCCGATTTGCGATTTTAAACCCCCAAACCCGCTCCCCCACTGGTGACTACTCCCGGGCCCCCGGGGGGCCCGGGGGATCGTTGACCCCCTGTGCTGCTACTTTTTTGGCCCTGCGAAGGGGGGGTTTTTTTTACCCCGTGGCTGCTTGGCTCCCAACCTCACACTGCTGCTATCCTGCTGACCATGGCCACCCCAAACCCCTTTGGTTTGGGCGGGCCCCCCTGCCGGACGCGCAACTGACGCCCTATTCTCCTGACGATAAATGAAGCCCTTGCCTCACCCGGTTTCCCAATTTCGGGTCGGCAAACATTTTCCATCTTTTTGTTTTTTAAATCTTTCACTGCTGCCCTTTAACACCGGTTTTGGGAATGCAGAGACTGCCCCCTAACAACATGCCCTCCCATGCCACTCTCAAAATCTATACTTTGTCACCTACTGCAAAAAAGCGGGGGATTTTGGCCCCCTTTTCTTTCTCCCCAAGTATCTGCTGACTCCCCCTCCTCAAATTGTTCATCCTCGCTATTTTGGGGGGCGCAGAGCCCAAAACCACATATTGGGGTCCGGCTAAGGGAAACCCGGTTTGGGTTTAGAGGGGGGTTGAGGACAGGTGAGGGCGCTGCCCCGCCCCGGGCCCTTTCCAATTTAAAGGGTTCTGCTGACGTTACCACTGACTTTTGGGCGGGGGTTTTGTCAGTTTCCCATCGGGGAGGAAATGGATACCTATTCAACCAATCAAAACCATGGGTTGCTGAAAAACACCCCCGGGCCCGATTTGTTACAGCGGCATTTGTGCCCCCCTGCTGCGACGCCCCCCCTTGCTGTGTTTGTGACCGGGGCCCCCCAGGAAGTTTGTCCCTCTGCCACTCGATGGGGGAAGACCCTGCCACCCTTTTCTGTTGACATACTGTTTGTTTAAAAGGGGTCCAGAAACTGTTTGATGAAGATATCTGTATTTTAAAAATTTCACACCCAAAATTTTGACCCCAAAATAAACCCAGAAACCCAAGTTTGGGGTTTAACCCCTTTGGGTTATAAATTGCCCCTCCAAAAAGGGCCGGGAAAAAAATTTACTTGTAAGTGTCTTTTAAAAAAAACACTGTTATTTTACTGAATGAAAAAGCACAAACAGGCTTAAATTTAACCCTTTCGGATATGATTTTTTTGGCTACAAAAAATTTGGGCTTCTTTGGCAAATTTAAAAAAAAGAAACGTTTCTTTTTCCCAAATAAAAACTGCAGAAAATACTTATTTAAAACCCTTGGATTTAAAAATTGCGCAAAAGAATTGGGGCCAAAAAAAAACAAAAAAGCTTTTTTAGGGGTTTTTCAATGGCGGTGTTTTTTTACGCTCAAAAACAAGAAAAAAAATTTGAAAATTAAACCCTTTGGGTTTGTAAATTTTGCTACAAAAAAAAATTCTTTTTTTCCGGGAAAAAGATTTTTAAAATTTTAGTCACCCACAACAGCAGAACAACGTTTAAATTTTAACCCCTGGATGAAATTTGGGCGCAAAAGAATTAAACGGGCCAAAAAAACTACCCGCTTTGTAGCGTTTTACAAGGGCGTGTTTTTTAGGGAAACACAACAAGAGAAAAAACTTTAAATTAACCTTTCTTTGGGGAATTTAATGCTACAGGCTAAATGTATTTTTGGTGGAAAAAAATGACGGTTTCTTTTAGTCACCCACAACGAAAAAACCAATTTTTTAATTTAAACCCCGGATGAAAATTGGGCGAAAAAGAATTGAGCAGCCAAAAACTCCCGGTTTTGTAGGGGTTAAAAAGGGCATTTTTTTTTTCGCTACCGCAAGAAAAAAAATTGAAATTTAAACCCTTGGGTTTTAAAATTTATGTACAGGCAAAATGTCTTTTTTGGCGGGGGGAAAAAGGGACGGTTTCTTTTGGGGTAAAAAAACAACACCCAGAAAAAATTTTAAATTTTCCCCCTGGTTTAAAAATTGCCCCCAAAAGAATTGAGCAGCCCCAAAAATTTCCACCTTTTGTACGGTTACAATGGCGTGAAATTTTAAACGCTACACAGAAAGGGAAAAAAACCTTGTAATTAACCTTCGGTTTTTAATTTAATGCTAAAGGAAAAAAGGTTTTTTTTTTGCCGGTGAAAAAAAAAACGTTTTTTTTTTATTTCCCCAAACACACCGAACAACGTTTTAATTTAAAAACCCCTTTGGATGAAAATTGCGCAAAAGAATTGAGCGCCAAAAACTACCGCTTTTTAGGGTTTTTACAATGGCAGTTTTTTTGGGATCCACAACAAGAGAAAAACTTTGAAAATTAACCTTGGGTTTGGGTGAATTATCCCACAGGAAAAATGTCTTTTTTGGCGGTGAAAAAGACGGTTTTTTTTTAGTAAACCACAACAGAAAAACAACGTTTAAATTTTAAACCCCCCTGGATTTTAAATTCCCAAAAAAGAGTTGAGCACCCCAAAAAGGGAATGGAATTTGTTTTGTAAAAACGTGTTTTTTTAAAAAGGGAATACAAAGGAACGGGCCCCTTAGATCCCCCCTTTGATATTCAATTTTCTGGGGAGCAGAGGGGCCCATTAAAAGAAATAGGGAAGGCTGCACGGGAGCACCTGGACTTCCGATCCAATACCCCCCCCAAAATCAAAATAAAAACGTTAAGAGAAGCAGTCCCCCTGAGAAAAGCTGGGGCCCCCCCCAAAAATCGCTGTAAAAAAAATGGTTTTTTTAGTATCAGCTTTATAAGCACCCTTTCCCCAAGCCCCTTTCCCCTACTCATTAAAGGGGAGAGGGGTTTATGAGCCCCAGCTTTCGCGCCCGGGGACTTATATAGTGGGGGGTTGGGGCCCGTCACAGAAATCCCAAGGGCCCCTCTGTTTGGGCTTCATCTCGGGCACATTAAAGCAGGCTATCCCCTTTTTTTTTCCCCCCAAAGAGTTTTTTTCCCAAATGTAAGCCATGTGCTAAACGGGACTTTTTAAATCAAACAAAAGCACCCCTTCGTTCACGGGGAAAGTACCCCCTAGTTCGACTTGTTCCGCCCCCAAAATTTTTCCCTGAAATTCAAAACAAATTTTCCACTTTGTTGGAAAAAATTTCGCCCTTTCTCTAGTCGGGGGGACTCCAACCTCTACCCCAATTTTTTTTACATTTATAAAGATTTTTTTCTGTTTTTTAAATAAAGTATGGCTGCCCTGTTAATAAAATTTTGGACAAAATTTTGCTGAAATTTGCACTTCAATATTAAAATTTCCATGTTTCATAGTTTGTAAAAGGCCCCAAAAAAAAGGCCCAAGACGCCCAAATCCAGTTCACCCTGTTTTTGCTAAGGTGTTGATCCAGGGGAAGGCAAAAACCCCCAATGAGGTGAACCCTTTTTAAACCTAAATTTTGGGGAAAAATTTTTTTTTCACGACAAACAATTTTGGAAAACCGGGAAAAATCCCGGGAACAATGCCCCCTTTTTCCAAAAACCCTAGTCACTAAATTGTTATATTATTAGGGCTCCAGAAATGACCCAAAAACCCTTTTTGAACTCTTTATTAAATTTTTCACCATGAAAGTCCCTCGGGAAAGAAATTTTCCATAGTCTCACTGCCTTACAGTAAAGAACCCCTTTTATGTTTATGTAAAAACTTTCGTTCCTCAAGACGCAGGATCCCCCCCTTTTCCCAAAAATAAAAGCCCGGGGTATAAATAAATCTTGAGGGACCTCTAAAATTGACCTTTGATGTATTTAAACATATTTATTTTGCCCCCCAGAACCGGGTCTTTTCTCTAAATTTTAAAAAATCCTAATTTTGCAATCTTTATGGGTATTGTAGCCCCACCCCCAGTCCTTTTTTTTATTTTTTTTGCCCCCCTTTTTGTACCTGTTCAAGCTCTACAATGTTTTTCCCTTTTGTGCACTGGTTTTTCCAAAACTTTACACAATATTCCTTTGTGGGGTCTAACCGGGTGACTTGTATAATGGTAGAAAAATTTTTCTCATCATGTCCTCAAATTGCCCCTTTTAATGCACCCCATGTTTCCTTTTGGGGGCCTTGGAAACGTTCCTTACAGGGTGTTTGCAGTTATTTTTTAAATTGTCCATAGGTTTCCAAACCCCCTTTTCTCCTGTCACTTTTACCCAGCCTTTTTCCCATTTAACATGAAATTAATTAAGGGGTTTTTCCCCCCCCCCAATGTGAAAAAACCTTTTTCAAAAAATTGGGTTTTAAAACCCTTTTATTCCCATTTCCCTCCCCAGGCCTCCAACTTATCCGACCCCTTTTTTAATTTAACCCACTTTTATCCTCAAATTATGTTTTTTTAACTTTACAGGCTTAGTATCGTCGGGAAAAGACCCGAAAATTTACTTTTAAAACCCCTGGGGTAAGACCCCTTTTAATGAAAATTTTTTAAAGGGGGATGGGGGCCCAATACTGACCTTGTGGTACCCCACAAATAACAGCATCCGTCTGGTATGAAAACCTTTTAAATTTACCCCCCTTTTTTTTCTAGGGGGTTGAGCCGTTTGCTTTACCCACGCACATTTTTTTTTCCCCAGTCCAAGATTATCATTTTTTTCCCAACCTTTTTTTGTGGCACAGTACCCAAAGGGTTTTTAAAAAAAACTGGGATATATTATACCCCATTGCCTCACCCCGATCCAGTCTAGCATGGATTTCCTCATAGAAGCTGATGAGATTATCCCGGCAGGTTTATCCTTCAAAAAACCATGCTGGAATGGCCCTTATAAAATTTATTTTCAGTGAGATAAACCCCGGTTAGCATCCTGAGAAAACCCTTTAAAATTTTTTCCTACAACAGAGGTTAAACTTTCCGGGGCCCATAGTTTCCCGGATCAATTTTTGGGCCCCCTTTTTTAATTTTTGGGACCACATTTGCTATGCGCCAATCCTTTGGGGGCAAAACCCCCTTATTAGACAGTTCCCCCTTTAAAAATTAAGAAGAGGGGCCTATCTATGACATCACTTAAATCCCTTAGGACACGGTGGGTGTATGCCATCGGGCCCGGGGATTTTTCTTTTTAATCTTTTAAAGGAGCTGGGACTTCTTCCCCTTTAGTTAGACAAGAACTTTTTTAAATTTGGGGGTTTACCCTCATCCCTCTGTTCCCCCCCCAAAAAGGGAAAACTCATCCTCCTTGGTAAAAAACAAGGGGGGAAAAAAAGGGGTTTTAAATTTGGTTTGCATTTTTCCCCATGCCCCCCTACTTTTCTCCCCCCTCAGTAAATTTTTTTAAAAACCCAAAAATTTTTTGTTTTAAAACTCTTTTTTAAATATTTATATAGTTAAAAAAAAATTTTTTGGGGTTACTTTTACTTTCTTTAAACCCATATGTCTTTTTCCTCCCAGCTTTGCTTTTCCCTTTTCTTTATTTTAACACTTTTTTTTTAAATACCCTCCGGTTTTTTGTAGGTAAACGCTTTCTTTTTGTTTTTTTAAAAACCCTTTTACATTTCCCCGTTGGGTCCCCCTTGGGGTTTTTTAGGGGGGTTTTTAAAATTTTTTTTATTTCCATAAGGGGATGTACCCCCTTTACAAATGGTAGCCTAGGATGTTTTTTTAAAAATATCCCATTTTTATTTTTTTCTGCCATATTTTTAAAAACCCTTTTCCCAAATCAATTAAAGGTTTTAAAGGGTCTTTCCCGAAACAGATTAAAAATTTAGCCTTCCTAAAATTCAGTGTTTTTTTGCTCCTTGACAAAAAACTTTTATTGAAAGATAAACGGAAATTTATTTTATTATGGCACTATTTCCCCGGTGCCCCTCAACCTAGCCTTTGTTTTCTCTGTCAGGTCTAAATTGTCAAAAATTAAGTCTAGAAGGGCCTTTCCTTAGTCGGTTTTTTTTGCAACCCTTTAGCAAAGGTAAATTTTAAAAAGTTTAAATTTACAAAAACCCGTTTCCTTTATGAGAGTTTCCAAAAAAAGGTTTTTTGATTCCCAATTGATGTCTGGATATTAAAAATTGGCCCCTAATAATTTTTCTAGAGATGGGGGGAATTTCTCAAAAAATTTGATTCGATGGCTTCGCCCCAATTTTTTTTTTGGGCAAAATTCTTTTGGACCCACTTAATTCGGGACGAATCCGGGTTTAAAAAAAGCATTTCCAGGCTGCACCCCGACTGTAGGGTGCTGTTTGAAAGTTGTGGCCCCCTTTTTTAAATTAAGGGAGGAGAGGGTTGGTTCGTCCCTTTAAAACCCAAAGTTTTTGGTTTTTTGTATGAAAAAGCAAAAGACGCCCCGCCTTAAATCGCTTCCCCTATAAAAATTCCCCGGGTACTTTTAAAAGGGCAAAAACCCGAAAAAAAACTGAAGCGGGAAAGTAGGGCCCATAAAAATTCATGGCAGCAAAAGCTGGAAAAAAAAAAAGTGAGGGCTCAGGTGGGCCCTCAGTGACAGGGCTGTGGAGGTGACGGGAAACCACAGCAATAAATTTGAGAAAAGGGGCCAAAAGGCCAAATTTTGGAGGGGGGCAAAAACAGGAGTAGGGCCCCAAAGTGGGCCCCAAAGACACAATGTTAAGGAAAGGGAGCAAGGGCCCCACAGCAGCTTGGGGTTCCCGAAGTGGCCCCAATGGGCATTCTGGGGGGGTGGGGCCCAAAAAAAGGAGCAGGGGCCCCAGATTTTACAAAATGAAAAAGGGGTGGAGGTTTACGGCATCAGCCACACACAAAATGAGGGCCCTACATGGCACAATGTTATTCTGGAGGTGGCCCAAAAAAGGAGTTTGGCCACAGAGTGGCACAATGACAGAGAGTGGAGGTTTGGAGGCAGAAACATGAGGTCAGGGCAGTGGCCCCAATTTAAATTTTTGGGGGTTTTTGGGAAAAAAAGGAGAAAGGGCCCCGAGTGGGGACAAAGAACCCAGTTTGGGGGGAGGTGACAGCGAGGACCCAAAGGAAAGAGGTTCCCGAAAGTGGCACCCAAAGGGGCACAGTGTGGGAGGTCCCCGGGGAGAAGCCCCCAGCAACAGCAAAGGGGTCAACAGTGGACAATGACATTCTGGAAGTGGGAAAACAGGAGTAGGGCCAAAAGAGTGGCAAAAATGACAGGCGTGGGGGGTTTACGGCCCGGGGGCAACAGCAAGAGGGCAGAGAGTGGCAAAAATGGCAGGGTGTGGAGGTGACCGCAGCAGAACAACAGCAGAGCAGCATGAGGTCAGAGGTGGCACAATGACGCCCTCATGGGCCTTTAGGTGGGAGGTGGGTGGAAAAAACCAGTCCCTGGTAAAGATGGTGGGAGGGGAGATGGAGAACCCGTCAGCAGATTTTGGGGCATCAAAGGCCCGGGGGGCGGATCAAATAGTGGCTTAGGCAGGTATTTGAACCCCGATCATTTTCACATTTTGGGTGAGGCGCATGGCTGATGTAGTCTGCGCCAAAGGCATTGATGTGGGGAAATCCGGGCCGACCCACACCTTTTAAAATCTTGACAATGGCACGTTCCACATTTTCCGTGGAAAAAAAGGGGGTTTCCTTAGGGTAACGATGGCCCCCGGCACGAAACCCCCTCTGATGCCCAAAATAGGGCCCGGGAGGAAGTTTCTCCACTGCAAACTCGGCAAGTTGCGGCCCAAATCCGTTTGGCTCCCCCGGTAGTCCAGCGGATCTTCTAATGCGGTGGCAGAGTGTGCCCAAGTAGGCACCACCTTTTGGGTTTTAGGGACTGCTCCGGGCCCGCTGTGCTGTGGCGGACTGCCCTCCTCAAGGCGGTGAAGGAAGCTGCTCATCTGACTCCAGACTTCTATGGAGTGCTGATGGAGCTGGTATGCTCCTACCCCCCCCCCCTCCCCCCTTCCCCAGCAGCCCCGGCAGTATATTTTTCGCGAAAACCCCGGCAACAGTCAGGAGGAGGGCGATGCCGACATAGGCAGGGGGCCAATGACTAAGAGGTTTTTCATATAGTATTTGATTTTGCCCTCCCCTCTCAGCAGCGGGAAAAAGGCCCCCTTTTTGGCCGGTAGGGGGGGGTCCAATAGGGTGGAGGCCAGAATCATCCCTCTGGGGGTGGTAAATATTCGGCTATCAAGCCACCCCAAAACCTTTTATCGGGGCCATCTGTACAAGTGACCCCGAGGGCTCTCTGCCCCATCCCCAGTATATGCACGGTGCTTGCGGTCTCTGCCTCGTTTCCTCATCTCCATCTACCCCTCCCCGCTGCTCCTGCTCCCCCCTCTTGTCACCTGGGTAGAAAAACCCCTCTTTCACCAGAAAAATGCTTCTGCTCCAATGTCCCCCCTCCTCCTCCTCCAGTTCACCCCCTGGACTCCCTGGGGGCCGCGAGAGTAGGCCCCCCACTTTTTCCAGTCCCCTGGGCCCCAAAAGATTTTTCAGCATCTGTTTTTCCCGGACATGAAGCATGGAAAAGACGTTTTTTTATCCCTAGTCCCCGGCGACAACAAATAACGTGGCCTCCCGAATGGGCCCCCGCAAACGGCTGGAAAATCCCCGGGCCCTAAAGTTCCAAAACCCCCTGGATCAACAAAAAAAACGTTAAAAGGGCCCTTTCCCCTGTTTTATACGTCGGTCCCAAAAAAAAATGGCAGGCTGGGAAATTTCCCAAAGGGTGGAAACATCGCTTTTCCCGAGTGTGTTGGGGGGGGCCGTTTCTGCGCGCAAACTCCCATGAGGGGTTTTTCCCGGGTTTGTAAAATGGATGAAGGCATGCACATTTCCTGGCCATTTTCAGAATTTTTCCCGAAGATTGGGGCAGGTTTTTAGGAAACCTTTTTTACAACCAGATTGAACACTGGCCCCCATGCAGGGGGCATGGACCAGCCCTGCCGTTTTCCCCATGTTTATTCCCCCTTGTCCGTACCATGGTTTTTCCCATTTGCAGTTGCCCCCGGATTAAGCCACACATCGATTTCTTGCTGCTTTCGCGGAGCAAATTTTCCTTCCCCGTGTGAATTTGTTCGCCGAGGCAAGCCGGTGTAAAATGCGTAACACCGCTTTCCCCTAAAAACATTTTGGTATTGGGGGACAGTACTTTTGGAGGCCGAGATGGTGGTGGGGGAGGAGGGGGAAAGGGGGAGGCGGGCATTGGGCAGGAAAAAGGCCCGGGGTTTTACAACGTGGAGGGGAAAGGGCTTTCCCCCTTCCCCCAATGTTGTTGGTGTGCCTGGGCAGGAAGCCATTCACCCAAATTGGGGGGCCCTAAAAAAAAATATACTTTGGGCCCCGGAAACCCTTTTAAAAGCTCCAGACTCCGCCTGCCCGTACCTTGGAACAAACCCATAAGCTCAAGGACTGGGGCCCCCTTTCTTTTCTTCATATTTAAGAAATGCTGGACTCGCCTTTTTTTGGGAAAAAAATTTTCGGCTTGGAACTCTCCATCTCGCTCGGCAAAAAGCCATTTTGTTCCTGAACGGTGCAGAGTCCACCAATTTTTTGGGAAAAAGGGGAGACTGCAGTTCCAACAACTTGGACAGGGGCAGGTCAGCTTCTTTCACCTTAAAGGGTGGGGTTTGAACCCTATTTTTGGTTTTTTGCAATCGCCTCGCTGAACACTGCTGGCGCCATGAGTAGCGAGGCCCGGGGCATCTTTGGCCGGGGGATGATGGCCCAAAGAAAAATAGCCCCTTCTGCAAGGTGGGGGACCTTGAAATGGCGCAATGGAAAGGCCTGCCACTGGGGACCTTTCCTTTTGCCCGTTTCTGCGGGGTGGCAGGAAAGGACCACCCCATCTGAGCCACGTTTCCCAGGGGACCCCCATGGGGGACGCTGCAAAGGGTTTACGCAGGGGCCCTGGTGCCAACGTTTTGCTCCCTTGGGCCCTGCTTCAAATTTCGCCCACAGATTCTATATTTACCCAAATTCGGCTCCTCCGCCGAGTATCTGATTTTACCGCCAACGCTCCGCAATGAGTGACTACTGCCGCCGCTTCCTCGCTGAGCCCCTGTGCCGCTACTTTTTTGGATCTGCGAAGCAGGTTTTCTACCCCATGGCCGCTTAGCTCCCGACCTCACACTGCTGCTACCCTGCTGACTCACGGCCACACAACCCACTTGCTGGCTGCACAGCTGCCTGACGCGCAAGCTGACGCCCTCTTCTCCTGACGATGATGAAGTCCTTGCTTCACCCGGATCCCGAGTGCTGTCGGCTACATCATCATCGATTTGTGTTTCATCCTCACTGCTGTCCTCATCACCGGTCTTGGTATGCAGAAGCTGACCCCTCACAACATGACCTCCCATGCCACTCTCCACATCTATAGTTTGCTGCCTACTGCAAGAAGCAGAGAATATTGGCCCTATTTCTTCTCTGCCAAGTAGCTACTGACTGCCCTCCTCAAATTGTTCATCCTCGCTATATAGGGGCACTGAGCCCAGACCACATAGTAGATCTCTGGCTGAGAGAACCGGATGGGACAGAGGCGGGTTGAGGATAGGTGAGGGCCGCTGACCCGCTCCCGGGCCATGCCAACTAAGGGTTGTGTCTGACGTTCCCACCGACTCTTGGCTGGGGTTGTCAGATGTCATCTGAGAGGAAGGGGATGACCTATTCAACCAATCAAAAACCATTGGGTTGCTGAACAATACATGGCCGCTAGATTACAGCAGCAGTTCTGCCTCACCGAGTGACCCCTGCTGCAACGTCCCCTTGCTGTGCTGCGACCTGGGCGTGCTCCAGGAATGTCTGTGCCACTGCCACTCGCAGGTGAAGAGCCTGCCACCTCTCTGTCGGACATACTGTTTGTTCTAAAATGTACAGACACTGTTTGATGAAGATATCTGTATATGATAAATACACACCCTGTATTTGACTCCAAATGAAGCCACTAACAAGCTTGGGTAACCCTTGGATATAAATTGCGCTCCACAAATGGGCAGGAAAAATTTACTTGTATGTGCCGTTTAAAAACACTGTGTTTTTTACTGAATATAAAAGCACCAACAGGCTTAATTAACCTTCGGATATGAATTATGCTACAGGCAAAATTTCTTCTTTGATGGTGAAAAGGAACGTTTATTTTAATGAATACAACTGCAGAAAAATACTTAGTTAACCCTTGGATGTAAATTGCGCAAACGAAATATGCTGCCAACAATTACCAGCTTTGTAGCGTGTTAAAACGGCGTGTATTTGACGGAACACAACAACAGAAAAACTTGTAAATAACCTTTGGTTATGAATTATGTTACAGGCAAAATTTCTTCTTTGGAGTTGAAAAAGAACGTTTCTTTTAGTGACTACAACAGCAGAACAACGCTTAATTAACCCCTGGATCTAAATTGCGCAAAAGAAATGAGCAACCAAAAATTAAGTGGTATTTAGATTGTAAAAAACGCTGTTTTTTTAACTGAATACAACAGGAACAGGCTTAGATAACCCTTGGATATTCAATGTGCTGAAGAACTGAGCAGATAGCATTAAAATGTATATGCAGCTGCATTGGACGCACACTGGACTTCAGTTCCAATACCCCACAAAATCTGAATTATAACGTAAGAGAAGCAGTCTCTGAGACAAGCTGTGACACCCCCCAAAAATCGCTGTATAAAAGGGAGTTCTTTAGTATGAGATATTATAAGCAGCAGCGGCGGCAGCAGGAGCAGCTTCCCTACACAGTATAGTGAGAGGAGTGTGAAGAGTGAGCATGGCGCCCAGACTTATATAGTGCGGTGACGTCACAGAATCCCGCCGGTCTCTGATTGGCTTCATCTCTGCACGGCATGTAGGCTACGCCTTTTTTCCTCCCAGACTTCTTTGCCCCATGTAACGCCATGTGCTCGCAGCCATTTTATCAATCAAAAACACGCTTCGTTCCCGCGAATCACCCCAGACTTTGACTTCGTTCAGAATCAAAGTTTTCCTGAAATTCTAAATGAATTCCACTTCGTTAGAATCAATTCACCCATCTCTAATAATAACCTCATTCTGATTAGCTGCCTCATCCATTTGCCTTAGGAGTACATCTTCCATGGGTTCTGTTATATTTGGGGGCCTATAGCAGACCCCTATTAGTATTATATTGTTATTGTTACCCCCATGTATATTTACCCATAATGATTCCACATGTTCATTACCTGTACCTATATCTTCCCGCAGTGTTGGCTTCAGACAGGATTTTACATAGAGACATACACCTCCCCCCTTCCGGTCTTTACGATCCCTTCTAAATAGACTGTAACCATGTAAGTTAACCGCCCAGTCGTAGCTCTCGTCCAGCCATGTCTCAGTTATCCCCACTATGTCATATTTTTCTTCAGCTATTAGTAATTCTAGTTCATTTATTTTGTTGGTCAGACTCCTGGCATTGGTCAGCATGCAATTTAGAGATTTTTTCAGTTTTTATTCCTTTCTCCCTGATCTTTTTAACTATTGCTACACCCCCTCCCTCCACTCCACCCCCTGTTTTATTCCTAATTCCCAGCTCTCTATCTTCACTATCTTGCATGCTATATGTGTAGTTACCCTCCCCCCCAGTCCCTAGTTTAAATATTCCTCCAACTTCCTGGCCATTTTGTCCCCCAATACAGCTGCACCCTCCCCATTTAGGTGCAGCCCATCCCTAGCATAGAGTCTGTAGCCAAGACAGAAGTCAGCCCAGTTCTCCAAAAACCCAAATCCCTTTTTCCTACACCAATTTTTGAGCCACTTATTCACCTCTCTAATCTCCCGCTGCCTCTCTGGTGTGGCCCGTGGAACAGGTAATATTTCTGAAAATATTACCTTGGAGGTCCTTGCCTTGAGCTTTTGGCCTAAGTCCCTGAAATCATTTTTAAGGACACTCCACCTACCTCTAACTTTGTCATTGGTGCCAATGTGCACCATGACAGCTGGATTCTCACCAGCCCCACCCAGCAATCTGTCAACCCGATCCGCGATATGTCGAACTCGGGCCCCAGGTAAACAACATACTGTTCGACGATCCCGGTCTTTGTGGCAGATTGCCCTATCTGTGCCCCTAATAATGGAGTCCCCAACTACTAGCACCTGTCTAGCCTGACCTGCACTCCTATTCCCCATCTTACTGGAGCAGACAGGGGTAGTGTCTTGCTGCAGCAATGCTATTTCTGAGCTGATATCCCCCTCATCCGCCAATCTTGCAAATTTGTTGGGGTGTGCCAGATCAGGACTAGCCTCCCTGACACTCTTCCCTCTACCCTTCTTTCTGACTGTTACCCAGCTAGCTGCCTCATGTTCCTGCACCTCCATGCTACCACCCTCCCCAGCATCTACACCTGCGAGTGATTGCTCAGTGAGCAGCAAACTCGCTTCCAAGTTGGCAATGGATCTCAGTGTTGCCACTTGCTCATTTAGATCCAGGATCCGGGCTTCTAAATGTGCAGTGTGCACACATCTTGCACAGCAGTATGCCCCCTCGAACTGTTGGTCAAGGATGGCATACATTGCACAGGTTGTGCACTGGACAGCATTGTCAAACATGGAACTCATGGGGATGTTACCAAAAAGATATATGAATAAATTATAATAATAAGCAATACAATACTGTCCCCTCTAAACTCCCCAAATCTAAAGTCTCTCAATCTTAAGTCTCCATACGTAAAAAAAACAAAAAAAAACCACACTTAGGGGCCGTTCACACGGCTTATTTCGTCGTGGATTGGAGCCGTACTGCGCGCCGGATTTTCGCTGCAGTACGGCTCCAATCCGTCGCCGTAATTACGGTAATCCACATTTCTCATAGAGAACAGTGGATTCCGTCGCTCCTTCGAATCCGCCGGGTGGGGAGAAAGTCACCTGCACATTATCCAGGCGCAATACGCGCGTGGATAATACAAGTCTATGGGGCCGGCGGGCAGCGCCCCCGTCCTGCCCCTGCCCCTTATTCAAGCCGTAATTGCGAGCGCAATCCGGCTTGCAATTACGGCTTGAATAAGCCGTGTGAACACGGCCTTATAAGGAAAACACACTCGCAGACTAGTTCAGTCGCTCAAAATACTCAGTTTTAAACCTTTCCCCCACTGCTGTTTGGCTGTGCTGCAACCTCTCTTTCAGGAGCCACAAAAAGTATTGTGTAAACGATTAAAGCACTGCATCTCTAAGTCTTTTTGTGACTCCACTTTTTTTTCTGTCCACTTTGGGAAACCAGAAGTTTACATACACTAAATAAAAAGACACATATGCAGAACCCGTTTTAGGTCAATTAGGATTACCAAAATTATTTACAGTATAAAACATCAAATCCTCCTGCAACAAACAAGTTATCTCCTTACACAGAAAAATAAAAGTTATGGCTCTCAGACTATGGCGATGCAAAAATGTGTTTTCCTTTTTGAATAAAAGTGTTTTTATTGTATAGAAGCAGTAAAACATAAAAAAATATAAAAATTGGGTATCACTGTAATCGTATTGACCTGCTGAGTAAAGCAAGCATGTCATTTATCCCGCACGGTGATGGCTGTAAAAAATAAAAATAAAAAACACTACCAGGATTGCTGTATTTTGTTAAAAATGCTTCACAAAAACCCTAATAAAAAGTGATCGAAGAGTCATATGAACCCCATAATGGTACCAATAAAAACATCAACTCAAAAGAAAGCCTCTTGAAAACGCTTGGCAAGACGCGTGTCGAGGCTATCCCATTTCCTTGGCAGTGCATCTCCTCCATTCCTGTATACACTTGGTAATGTATTGTGTGTGAGAGGTGTGGCATTATTGTATGCCCATCTTGATGTGTCTATATACTATTTAATCACTTGATCTCTAATATAAGACACTTTAATACTAATGTTAAATACTATAGGTTACACACCTTAGATGACTGTCTATATTCAGGAATGGTGTGATTTGTATGCCTTGTTTGATATGGGCATTATTTTTTATTGTTTTTAGCCTTAAATTTGTACTATTTGTGACATATTAGTTTTTAATATTTATTATTGAATTAATAAAGTTTGTCAAAATATATATTCCTATGACTTTTTTGTCATTGTATTCCTTTTTGGTTAACAAAAACATCAACTCATCCTGCAAAAAACAAGCTCCATACACAGCAAAATAAAAAAAGTTATGGCTCTCAGACTATGACGACATAAAAGCACAGTTTTTTTATAAACACATTTCTATTGTATAAAAGTAATAAAACATAAAAAGCTTTATAAAATTTATATCATTGTAATTGTACCGATCCCCCATAGTAAAGTTATGATGTAATTTGTACCATTCGGCGAAGGCTGCAAAATTTAAGCCCAAAAAATAATTTCGGAACTGCGTTTTTTCCTCCCCATTTTCATGGCCCAATGCTAAAAAAAAAAAACTGTGGAATACCTGTACGCCCTAAATGCACAATACACCCTTAGATGAGATCCATGAGGAGTGTTGAATCCAAAATGGGACATCTTCTGGAAAGTTTCCCCTGTTCTGGCACTTTGGGGGCTTTGTAAATGAGACCTGGCACCCACCAAAATCTGCATTCAAAAAGCCAAATAAGGCCCCCTCCCTTATACGCCCTGCCATGTGCCCAAACAGCAGTTTACACCCAAATATAGGGTATTGCTGAACTTGGAAGAAATTGTGTAACAAAATTTGGGGGGGTTTTGTTTAAAGGATTCCTTGTAAAAATTAAACATTTTAAGCTAAAATTGCAGATTGTTGGAAAAAAATAAATTTTTAATTTTCACAGCCTAATGCTAAAAAAAATTGTGAAACACCTGCGGGGTCGATATACTCCTTGCACCCCTGGATATATTCTTTAGGGGGGTGTCATTTCCAATTTGGGGTCTTTTAGGGGAGTCTATTTAGTTTTAGAGCCTTGAGGTGTTCACAAATCTGTAATGAGGCCTAAATAAAATTGTATTGAAAATTAGATCCCAGAGTCCAGTAGGTGCTCCTTTTACACTTGATGTTTGTGGTTGAGTCAAATAGCTCACTAGGGCCACATATGGGATATCGCTGAAAATGGCAGAATCTGGGGAATAAAAATTAAGCACATCTATCATGTTCCAGTGCATAATGGATAAAAATTTAAAATCTGCAAAAAAAGTGAAATTTTGACATTTCACCTCCACTTTACTTTAATTGCTATGAAATACCTAAAGGGTTGTGCACGCAGAAATTTTAGAGCTTTCAAAATGACAAATTTTTCATGAAATTTTAATATTTTTCACAAACAAACAAGGATTGTATGGACCAAAACTTCTTACTATCTTAAAGCACAACGTGTCACAAGAAAATATTCTCTAAATCACATGGATAGGAAAATGAATCAAAAAGTTAATCTCATATAAAGTGACACATGTCAGATTTCAAAAATATGGCTGTGTCAGGAAGACCAAAACTGTCTTTGTCCTTAAGGAGTTAAACAATTTGGGACAGCCCATATGATGTCATGTCTTTAGAAGCTTCTGATAAGTTTATTGGCAACATCTGAGTTAATTAGATACACACCTGGGGATGTTTTTTTATGTAGTAAATAAATCAGACTGGATAGAATTCTAATAGAATTATAGAGGGCAGTACTATTAATCATCTGATACAAGGTACAAAAATGTTTATACGAGGATTTCATACTTGTGACAGTAGTCACATTACTTATTTTGTTGAAATGCCCATGTGGCAAACCATATGTAGGACAAACAAGTTGCCCAGTTAAAGTGAGCACCGTTCTGCCATTAGGTTATATGTAAAGAGGAATATAGATCAAAAAGTGGCTAATAACAGTGATGATGTAGATAATACAGTCATAGAGATTAAAAAGAAGAAACTGTTTGAAGAGAATTCTGTAGTAAGACAACTTGCAGAAAAACTCCATAATGTAGTTGAGTTGCGGTGGTGCATTTTAGAAGAGATACAATGTTTTGCTATGTCTCAGATATTACAAAGAAAAGCGCTTTTGATAAATGTTTCTTGAGGCTAAGTTCCCTGCAGCAGGTGTGTGACTCAGCAGGTATCCAGGCTTCTCCTCACTATTCGTTCTGGGATCAGAAGGATTGGATCCAAAGAGACTGAACACAGTATACCACTATTTTACTATTTGTGACAAAATGTCTTTGTGAAGTGCTTGTTTTCAAGAGAAATAAAGTTGGCACGAAAAATTGTAACTTATAGTGAATGTTGGAATTCTATGCAGTGTGATGCATTTACTATATACTAACTGAAGGAGTTAAAAGGATTCCCCGTATACAGACTGTTGTGGTGGTTGCTAAGAAAAGTATAAATACGGTGGTCTTAATAGAAGTTTTTGAGATTTTTTTTTTTAAGCACATCAGAAACACACTGCTTCTGTGTGTAACATCATGGGAAAGTCTAAAGAAAATCAGCCAAGATATCAGAAAGAGATGTAACGATCTGGCGGTGACAGAATATACTGCCAAGTCAATTGTTGGTTAACAGGTGTGGATTCACTGTGATCACTGTGACCGAAGATTGTTGAAATGGGGACAACGCCAGGGAGTGGAGTCTAAGGTGCCCTGGTCTTCACCAGAGTCCGCCGCAAGGCTGGGACGGACTTCACTGCGGAAAACCCCCAGGTTGCTACCCCTGACGTGGCTACCCACGGTGACAGCTGAGATGCAGGACAGGGACACCAGACACTGGGAGTGATGATAGCAGGCATACCACAGGTCCCAGGAGGGTAGAGGATAGGTACAGCAACAGGTAACAGCAAATAGTAGTGGACTGATGCAATAGCATAAATACAGCAGGTATAACAATGGCAGGAACAACAGGAAACACAGGTGCAAGATCAGAAAGTAACGACAGCCAAGAGGTCAGGAGCTCTGATGGACCAAACAAACTAAATACAGGCATCTCAGGGGTTAACTCTGGAACAGCAGAACCCAGGAACAGGTCAGGAGCTCAGATGAAAAACACACAATGAATTGACACTGGAGCAAGGACAGGAAGTTCCTTATATCCCAGAAGGTTAAAGGTCACTAGCCAGGTCATTGGGACACTGTCCCTTTAAATAGCCGAGCTACACACGCCCTCTAGGCAGAGCCAGCACGTGGACAGGAAGCAGAAGCGAGAGTTGGTAAGTGCCGGTGGGCACCACTGTTGGACACAAACGCTCATCACAGCAGGGACAGGAACCGGGATGGGTAAGTATACTAGCAGCGGCGACACAGGCCACAATGACGACCACAACCAGGGACCGCAGCATCAACCGTGACAAGAGAATTGTGGACTTGCACAAGTCTGGTTCATACTTGGGTGTAATTTCCAGATACCTGATGGTGTCTCGTTCATATGTACAAACAATTATACACAAGTACAAACAAGATGGGAATGTCCAGGCATCTTACCACTCACGAAGGAGATGGGTTCTGTGTTTCAAAGATGAAAGTGCTTGGTCCGACGTGCATATCAACCCAAGAACAAAAGCAAAAGACCTTGTGAAGATGCTGACGGAAGCTGCTAAGATTTTGTCATTATCCACAGTTAAATGAGTACTGTATCAACTTGGGATGAAAGTCCACTCTGCCACGAAGAAGCCATTTCTCCAAAAGAAACATATAAAAGCCACATGAAGGTTTGCAAATGCACACAGGAACAAAGACCTACATTTTTTAAAACCTGTTCTGTGGTCCGACGAAACTAAAATTGAACTGTTTGGCCATAATGTCCATCATTACGTTTGGAGGAAAAAGGGAGAGCTTGGAAGCTTATGAACACCATCCCAACTGTGAAACACAGGGGTGGCAGCATCATATTGTGGGGTTGTTTTGCTGCAGAAGAGACTGGTGCACTTCACAAAATAGATGGCATCATGAGGAAAGAAGATTATGTGGCAATACTGAAGCAACATTTAAAGACATCTGCCAGGAAGTTAAAGCTTGGGCAGAAATGGGTCTCCCAAATAGACAATGACCCGAAGCATACTGCCAAACTGGTTACAAAGTGGCTAAAGGATAAGGATTGCTTTGGAGTGGCCATCACAAAGCCCTGAGCTCAATCCTATTGAAAATGTATGGGCAAAGCTAGAAAGGCAGGTGCGAGCAAGGCAACCGACAGACATGGCTCAGTTACACCAGTTCTGACGGGAGGAATGGACCAAATTTCTGTCCAACTATTGTGAGAAGCTTGTGGAAGGATATCCAAAACGCTTGACCCAAATCATAAGTGTATGTAAACTTCTGGTTTCAACTGTATATACAGTGGTGGCCAAAAGTATTAGCACCCCTGCAATTCTGTCAGATAATACTCAGTTTCTTCCTGAAAATGATTTCAATCACAAATTCTTTGGTATTATTATCTTCATTTAATTTGTCTTCAATGGAAAACCACAAAAAGAATTGTCATAAAGCCAAATTGGATATAATTCCTCACTAAACATAAAAAAGGGGGTGGACAAAAGTATTGGCACTGTTTGAAAAATCATGTGATGCTTCTCTAATTTGTGTAATTAACAGCACCTGTTAAATACCTGTGGCACCTAACAGGTGTTGGCAATAACTAAAACACACTTGCAGCCAGTTGACATGGATTAAAGTTGACTCAACCTCTTTCCTGTGTCCTTGTGTGTACCACATTGAGCATGGAGAAAAGAAAGAAGACCAAAGAACTGTCTGAGGACTTGAGAATCCAAATTGTGAGGAAGCATGAGCAATCTCAAGGCTACAAGTCCATCTCCAAAGACCTGAATGTTCCTGTGTCTACCGTGCGCAATGTCATCAAGAAGTTTAAAACCCATGGCACTGTGGCTAACCTCCCTAGATGTGGACGGAAAAGAAAAATTGACGAGAGATTTCAACGCAAGATTGTGCGGATGGTGGATAAAAAACCTCGACTAACATTCAAACAAGTTCAAGCTGCCCTGCAGTCCGAGGGTACAACAGTGTCAACCCGTACTATCTGTCAGCGTCTGAATGAAAAGGGACTGTATGGTAGGATACCCAGGAAGACCCCACTTCTTACCCCGAGACATAAAAAAGCCAGGCTGGAGTTTGCCCAAACTTACCTGAGAAAGCCTAAAACGTTTTGGAAGAATGTTCTCTGGTCAGATGAGACAAAAGTAGAGCTTTTTGGGAAAAGGCATCAACATAGAGTTTACAGGGAAAAAAAAAGAGGCATTCAAAGAAAAGAACACGGTCCCTACAGTCAAACATGGCGGAGGTTCCCTGATGTTTTGGGGTTGCTTTGCTGCCTCTGGCACTGGACTGCTTGACCGTGTGCATGGCATTATGAAGTCTGAAGACTACCAACAAATTTTGCAGCATAATGTAAGGCCAGTGTGAGAAAGCTGGGTCTCCCTCAGAGGTCATGGGTCTTCCAGCAGGACAATGACCCAAAACACACTTCAAAAAGCACTAGAAAATGGTTTGAGAGAAAGCACTGGAGACTTCTAAAGTGGCCAGCAATGAGTCCAGACCTGAATCCCATAGAACACCTGTGGAGAGATCTCAAAATGGCCGTTTGGAGAAGGCACCCTTCAAACCTCTGGGACCTGAGCAGTTTGCCAAAGAAGAATGGTCTAAAATTCCAGCAGAGCATTGTAAGAAACTCATTGATGGTTACCGGAAGCGGTTGTTCGCAGTTATTTTGGCTAAAGGTTGTGCTACCAAGTATTAGGCTGAGGGTGCCAATACTTTTGTCTGGCCCATTTTTGAAGTTTTGGGTGAAATGATCAATGATTTGATTTTTGTCTCATTCTGTTTTGTGTTTTTTCATTGCAAGCAAAATAAATGAATATATTAATACCAAAGAATTTGTAATGCAATCATTTTCAGGAAGAAACTGAGTATTATCTGACAGAATTGCAGGGGTGCCAATACTTTTGGCCACCACTGTATTGTAGCAGAGCACACGCAGGCGGTCACATATTCCTGCCACTAGGTGGAGTACAGCAGGATTCCTGCTGCAAATATGCCACCAAGAATCTGACCATTCCAGTTCCAGGTCTTACCAGGCCTATTAAAAGGCTGTCACTCTAGGCGCCCAGGGGGTGTAGTTTGCTGCCAGAAGCTGGAGCAGCAGAAGAACTGATGAGAGGGCTCTTACCCCCAGGCTTGTGAGAAACCTGCACCAGTTGGAGACTGGCAAAGTGAATGTTTGTGGAGACTGAACGTTAGGTGCAGACCACAGGTAGAGAGGGACTCTACAAGTGTAGTTAGTGGCTAGACGGCTGAGATGTTTAGTTCTGTTTTGTGTTGTTTGCTGTAGCCTGAACCGGTGTTGGAAGAATAAAGCTGTCTCGGGTCAGATGTGACGAAACTGTGTCTGAGTGCTATTCCGCTTCCGAAATCGACAATCCAGGAACTAAGGAACCCCAGGATTGTCCAAGATGGTGCGCCCAAATGCAAGTGAGGCGTTATATGTTTGCCCACTGAAAAAGATATGAACAGTATATAATTTTAAGGGTAGGCTAATTTTAACATTGAGAGATAGAATATCCAAAAATTAACATTGTGGAAATTATATACATTTTATTTTGCTGATGGAAATAAGTATTTGATCTCCTACCAACCATTAAGAGTTCTGGCTCCTACAGACCAGTTAGATGCTCCTAATCAACTCATCACCTGCATTAAAGACAGCTATCTTAAATAGTCACCATACAACGTATGGTTCTGCACAAAAAAACATTTCTGAAAAAACACTATGCGAACCTGGGTGCCACTGATAAAAATATGTGAACCAAGAATCTCAAAGTTTTTTCAAGTATGATAGATAGCATAAATGCTTCTTTAGAGATTTCCATGTAATGTATTGCCCTTTTTGCAGTTGTGTGCCGCTGGTAGTGGTGTGTGTGTGTATATATATATATATATATATATATATATATATATATATATATATATATATATATATGTGACGCAACCCTGCCAGTGGCACCCAGTTCGCATAGTGTTTTTTCAGAAATGTTTTTTTTGTGCAGTACCATACGTTGTATTTGGCGTATATTGCTTTTAATCTATATGGGGAGGAATGGGGTGCCTCCATTTTGGTTTTCTGCACCACGTCCACTTTCACAGGTTGTCATAAGAGTGCAGCTTGCAGGTCTGGTGTTTTTTTATTTTCTTTCTCTCTGGATAATGGAGGTCGGTTGACCCAGTGAGAGGCCTGGATTTGGCTCTATTGAGAGGTGAAGATAGCATAGGACTGCCCGACCTGAGATCACGTTGTAAGTTCGTGGGCAGCTTAACATTTTTTGATCAAAAATATGTGTACCAAGAATCTCAAAGTTTTTCCATGTATGATAGATAGCAAAAATGCTTCTTTAGGGATTTCCATGTAATGTATTGGCCCTTTTTGCAGTCGTGTGCCGCTGGTAGTGGTGTGCGTGTGTTTGTGTATATATATATATATATATATATATATATATATATATATGTGAGCCGCAACACAGACAGTGGCACCCAGGATCGCGTAGTGTTTTTTCAGAAATTTTTTTATGTGCACAACCATACATTGTATTTGGCATATATTGCTTTTAATCTATATGGGGAGGAAGGGTTGCCTCTATTTTGGTTTTCTGCACCACGCCCACTTTCACCGGTTGTCATAAGAGTGCAGCTTGCAGGTCTGGTGTTTTTTTATTTTCTTTCTCTCTGGATAATGGAGGTCGTTGACCCAGTGAGAGGCCTGGATTTGGCTCTATTGAGAGGTAAAGATAGCATAGGACTGCCCGACCTGAGATCACGTTGTAAGTTCATGGGCAGCTTAAGCATTTTTTTGATCAAAAATATGTGAACCAAGAATCTCAAAGTTTTTTCTCTGCTAAGGGCACAGGACTACTTCACCGCAGCAATAGGTAAATGGATGGTGCCATGGACCTTAAAATCCTGAGTGACCGCCTCCTTCCCTCTGCTAGGACATTAAAAATGCGTCATGGCTGGGTCTTCCAGCAAGACAATGACCCAAAAAATACAGCCAAGTCAACAAAGAAGTGGCTCAGAAAGAAGCACATTAAGGTCATGGAGTGGCCTAGCCAGTCTTCAGACCCTGATCCCATAGAAAAATCTTGGAGGGAGTTGAAGCTCCGAGTTGTCAAGCAACAGCCTCAAAATCTTAATGATTTAGAGATGATCTGCAAAGAGGAGTGGACAAAAATTCCTTCGGACATGTGCGCAAACCTCATCATCAGCTACAAAAACTGTCTGACTGCTGTGCTTGCCAACAAGGGTTTTGCCACCAAGTATTAAAGGGGTTGTCTGACTATAAGGATTGATTTTTATGTTAAAGATCTTGCAAAAACAAGTCACTTTGCAATATATGTCCATTAAGAGTGCCCTACCTATTCCTAGCTATCCCCTCTTGTATGGGCTGCATCAGCTCCTCAGGTTACTATAGCTACAGACCTGTTTAAGCTCTCCTGATAGGCTGCCAGCACTGGTTTCTTTAGCTACAGACCTGATGTCTATGGCAGCCTAATAGAAGCCAGTAAAAATGCCCCTGAATTCAAAATGAAACCAAGAAAACAGGACTCAGTTGAGATGAATCAATGTAGTGAGATAACCCCTTTAAGTCTTGTTTGCCAGAGGGATCAAATACTTACATCTCACTGCAAAATGCAAATGTATTTTCTGGATTTTATTTTTGATATTCTATCTCTCAATGTTAAAATTAACCTACCCTCAAAATTATAAACTGTTCATGCCTTTGTCAGTGGGCAAACTTACACAATCAGCAAGGGATCAAATAAATATTTCCTTCACTGTACGAATGTATATATGTGTGTATGTGTATATGAATGTATATATATATAGGCAGTCTTCGACTTACACTGTTCCAGCTGATATCTGTCCCTTGGTTACAAACGGAGACTTATGGGGCATGCTGGCACTTGTAGTTCCATAGCAGACAGTAGCTGTGGAACGACAAGTTGCAGTGTGCCACAGCAGCACATGATGTGAAAATGAGGTGAAATGTTCTTAACAGTGGCACAGACAGAAAATCAAATGTAAAAACCCTTTCTTGCACTATCCCCCCCCAAAAATCTGGTGCTGGAGTTACATTTCATAAATATACTTGTTCCTACTTACATACAAATTCAACTTAAAGGGGTTATCTCACTACATTGATTCATCTTATCTGTTTGCTTGGTTTCATTTTGAATTCAGAGGCAGTGATGAGCAATTAAATCGACAAAAGTTGAAATTGGCATGATTATCACGTTAATCCAGGTTTAGCAATGGTCCAATTATTTTCCTTAAAATCAGATAAATAATCGTCATCGCGGATTAAATCGTTCCATTTTCGGTGTTTCCTGTAATTTTGACGGCCAGCTAATCAGCGCAGAGCACAGAGGGGGTGAAGAACATCACCAGTGGGGTGTCTAGGGATCTCATTGGCTGCTTAAATCACATGACCTCATTTTATGTATATGACAGCACTTCCCATCGTTTTTAATACAGAAATTAGGGGCATAACTACTGGGGTAGCAGACGTAGAAGCTGCCCCGGGCCCTTAGAGGGACTGGGCCCCAGGGCAGTAGCTAACACGTCTGCTATCCCGGTAGTTCGGCTCCTGCGCCCGCCAGCAGTGAACATACTAGTTCACTGCCGGTGGATGCGGAGCTGCAGGGCCCGGCGCTTCCTATCTCTGAACGCCTGGGCCCTCTGGCCTGAGCGCTCAAGAGCAGGACTGGACAGTATTAGCAGAGCAGAGCGGCTCCGCTCTGCTAATCAGCCTGCGCTGGCCCACAGTGCTGATGTGGCCTGCGCAATGACGTCACTTAATTGCGCGGCAGCCCTGCCTGCCTATATATTGCCCCCTATAGCCCTGCCGGCCTACATCTAGCCCCTATAGCCCTGCCTGCCTATATATTGGCCCCTATAGCCCTGCCTATACCTAGCCCCTATAGCTCTGCCTGCCTATATCTAGCCCCTATAGCCATGCCTGCCTATATCTAGCCCCTATAGCCCTGCCTGCCTATATCTAGCCCTGTCTGCCTATATCTAGCGCCTATAGCCCTGCCTGCCTATATCTAGCCCCTATAGCCCTGCCTGCCTATATATTGGCCCCTATAGCCCTGCCTGCCTATATATATGACCCCTATAGCCCTGCCTGTCTATATATAGCCCCTATAGCCCTGCCTATATATAGCCTGCAAAGCCCTGCCTACCTATATCGAGCGCCTATAGCCCTGCCTGCCTATATATAGCCCCTATAGCCTACCCTATGCCCTGCCTATCTTTATATATATATGCCCCCTATAGCCTACCCTATGCCCTGCCTGCCTCTATGGGGCCCATATAGCCTACCCTATGCCTAGCCTACCTGTATGGGGCCTCCTTAGCCTACCCTATGCCCTGCCTACCTATATGGCCCCTAGTAGCGTTATTGGTAATATTGGTTTTGGTATAGTGGCTTTGTTTGGTAGCAGTATGATAGTGAGATGTGTGGTGAGGTATTATCTATCTCACAGATCAAAAGAAAAATTCCTAAAACAATAATCTTTAATAGATATGCATTAAAATAATTATCCTTTATATATAAATGACCTCACACATATAGCCACTATACAAATATGCAACTGTATATGTATAAAGTACCCGGTGTATATCCGTACCTAAATACAAAAGCAATTGGTACAATGTCTAGCTAATCACAGCAAAACGCGTTTCCCCAAGATATGGTTCATCAGGGGATAATAATTATACATCTGTGATGAGAGATGATGATGGTCCAGGTGATGGCATGATGAGGCCACATCATGCCATCACCTGGACCATCATCATCTCTCATCACAGATGTATAATTATTATCCCCTGATGAACCATATCTTGGGGAAACGCGTTTTGCTGTGATTAGCTAGACATTGTCCACTTGGTTTTGTATTTAGGTACTGATATACACCGGGTACTTTATACATATACAGTTGCATATTTGTATAGTGGCTATATGTGTGAGGCCATTTATATATAAAGGATAATTATTTTAATGCATATCTATTAAAGATTATTGTTTTAGGAATTTTTCTTTTGATCTGTGAGACGGTTTTCTATATTCCTATTACTATCTCTTTTTTTTTCTGTGAGTTGAGGTATTATCTAACGGCATGTCGTGGGAAAGGTTCGTGGGTGGGGAGGTGGGCGAGAGGGGGGGCGGGGAGGGGGCCCCATCCATACGTTTGCTATGGGGCCCAGGCTGGTCTAGTTGCGCCCCTGACTGACATGGAGCCTTGAGAGAGTAGTTAGCTAGCTTAGGATATAGCAAGATTAGACATTTCTAGTTAGTATTAGTTAAAGATTTGGAAACAGCTCTTGTGAATATGTACAGCTGCAGGGATGGAAAGGGGGGGAGGGGGCAGATCCTGCAGCAGACATAGTTCTCCTGTGAAATCACAGTGAAATGGCACTGTATTTTTTTATTTCTGTCTTGCCAACAGCAACTACAGCCTGAGTTCAAAGTGCCCCTTTCTTGTTGGCTGCAGTTCTATTAATATCTGAGCTTGTCATTTTGGTGCAAATAGCGCACTTGTCCTATAATTTGTTGAAAAACATTCTATTTTTACTCATGCTTGTTCTCATTGGTGGTCAAACACCAGATTTAAGCCATATAATGTAGCAAAAAGTTCTATTGTTACCCATGCTTGTCAGTTTGGTGCAAATAGCGCACTTGTCTGATAAGTTGGTGAAAAATATCAATTGCTCGTCCTATTTGGCAGTTGGAAATCTCAGGGACTGAGGGAAGAACCCTGTTGATTTGGTGTTACAGTTTTTCTACAAGACCACATTTCACAGATATTCGATAGAAACAATTCTGTTTCTAATCCTAGATGGCAGTTGGAAATTAGAGAGATTTAAGAATACCTGTGCTTTGCTGTCTTTTCAGTACAGTTTTTCAATAACAGACTGTGAAAAAATCTTCTATACTTTTAAAATTTGTATCTTTCTGAACATGAAGTGAACTGCAGGTGGTAAGCGAGCAAAGAAGAATGTAGGACATGGAGGAAGAGGTATGAGAGAACGTGCTTCTTTCAGTGCTGCAGAAAACACGCAAGCCAGCACATCGTCGGTTGCAGGACCGTCAGGCCTGTCATTGCTCGGTCGGTGCCCTGTGAATCTCAGTAATGAAGAGTGTCAATCTGTTCTTCAGTCGTTAACACAACCTGCATCCAGCAGTTTTACCTCCTCATGCTCCCAGTCATGGCCACAAATGTCGTCATTATCATCGGCAGCATCCGTCCAACCTGAAGCAAAGGCAGCTCAAATGTCAACTCATGTACACACCACTGTGGATAATCCATGCTCTGAAGACCTCTTTGATGACACAATGCGGTGGGGGTCAGAAGGCATTTCAAAAGATCAAGAGGCCAAAGAAGATGATTTTGTCTGCTCTGACGCCCAATCGCTGATGCCGTCAGAGGAGAAGCTAGATGATCAGTCGGCACAACTCACAAGTAGTCGGCAACGCCTTGCAGTGCCTGTGGCTTCTAGCCCTCAGCTTCAGGATGTAGACTGTCAGGATGAGAAACTCACCTGTGATGATGATGATGATGTTGATAATGACATTGCGGATCCAGCCACGTGTCAGCTAAAATCTCCAGTGTGTTGGCTGCATCTGTGTTCAGCAAAGTCTATTTGATCACCGATACATGGACTAGTAAGCACGGTCAAGGCCGCTATATCTCTGTGACAGCTTACTGGGTGAGTTGGGTGGATATCTATGGTGATGATGGTGTTTCTCAGGCTCGGCGCACACTTTTCAAAACTGCAAGGATGGTGCAGGGATCTGTCCCCCAAGGACCATGGGTAGCATTACGTGCCAAGAGAAACCAGTCCGTGTTGAAATTAATGTGTCTTGGAGACCATCAACACACAGGTCAAGAGCTGTGGATGGCTCTGAGCAATGAGACCAAGCGGTGGCTGGGTGACAAGAGCCTGGTGCCAGGCAAGGTGGTGTGCGACAGCGGGCGAAATCTCTTTGCCACCCTTAAGATCGGTAGGCTAGAGCACATCCCTTGCCTGGCACATGTCATAAACCTCGTCGTCCAGAAATTTCTAAAGCGCTACCAGGGTCTTGACTGCCTGCTGAGGAAGGCTCGAGGTCTCACACCGGAATGCGCACTCTGCTTCGGCCCGCATGTTTACCTATATGGTGTGTTAATTATTTAACACATCTACACGTGTAAAAAATAAGTTTTAAACTGCAGGGAGTGGTGTATGTTGTATTTTATTACACTTGAAAAAAAAAGCAACATGAAAATGATGTAAAACTATAAATAAAACTTCCCTAAATAAATTCTGTAAACGAATGTCGGTTACAAAAAAATCTACTAAGTGACATTCACTTTAAAAATCGCATCGTTGTATGAATTATATTTATTTTGTGTTTGAAATAATCATTTCTTCTGGCGATTTTTATTCTGATGATCAGTAACAGCATTTTTACTGGTTTGGTGGTCAGGTGACTGTTAAAATAGTAAAGGTCGTATTGAAAAAAAGCTTATTTCACATACTAATTTAAAATTTCACATGCCTCAAGGCAATCAAATTGAATGTCGGTGGCCACCCTCCTTGATTCACTTACCAAAGCAATAGTCAGCAATTTCCTTCAACCCACTTGACTGTAGTATGCAGGAATTTGAGCCCGGTCGCATTGTCCAACTGGACACGTCTTTTGCTTGTTCTTCACGTTCTAGTGGCACGATGGTGCAACGTCAGAAACGTCAAAGCAATAGAATGGCAAGTAGCCGTAGCAGCAGCAGCATTGGTTAAAAAGTTTTTTAAAATAGTCAATTTCTTATTGTGAATTTTTATTCTGAGGGTCCATAAGGGCATCTGAGCGGCTTTTGGGGTCAGGCTGCAGTAAAGGACAGGGATAGTCCAGTTCACTAAAATAGTGGTTCAAATACTTGTTTCTTCTGGCACTTTTTATTCTGAGGGTCCATAAGGACATCTGTGTCGGATTTGGAGTCAGGCATTTATAAGAAGGGCGACATTATGCATCTTAAGGGTATGGGCAACATAGAAAAAGGCATGCCACCTAAATGCTGTCATTCATGGGAATACTGCCAGGATCTACAATGTGAAAAGCATGCTATTGGTATAATTGTGAACAAGCAGATACATGGTACAACTTTTGTACAAGAATAAATGTTTATATGGTGCACATTCGCCCCCCCAAGAACAGAGACAATTTCCTCCAGCACGTTGAGTAAAACGAGAAAAAGAAAGCCAAGAAAAAGAGCACCTGGGTGGAACAGGAGTGTCAACCACCAGAGTCCGCACTCATACGTAGGGGCAAACGCTCTCGTAGAGGCAGAAATTTCTCCAGCGGTACTCAGATCTTGGCTGTCTTCTGAGGAAGGATCGAGGTCTTAGCTCACACTTTCGCCATGCGTACTCTGCTTCGGCCCGACTGTTTTCATTGCTGCATCATAAGGGCATGTTTGCAGTGTTAATAGATGACTGACAGCAGCCCTGGCTCTCACCGCACCCACTCTAAGTCCGGCTATGCCAGCTGAACCTCTGTGACCCACGTTCACAGCCTCACCTTCCTTAATCAGCAATTTCCTTCAATGCACTTGACAGTAAAATGATGGAATTTGAAACAGGCCTCATTGACCAACTGAGGGCATGTGTTTCATCTGCTTCACGTTCTAATGCACGGTGGAACAAAGTGACAGCAGTAGAATGGCAAGTAGCTCTAGCAGCAGCAGCATTGGAAAACTAGTTTTTTAAAATAGTCAATTTCTTATTGCAAATTTTTATACTGATGGTCCATAAGGGCACCTGTGCGGGTTTAGGGATCATGCTGCGGTAAAGAACAGGGATAGTCAATGTCCATTTCAACTAAAATAGGGGTTCAGACTAATTTCTTCCAGCACTTTTTTGATCTGTGGGTCATGCAGGTTTTTGGGTTATGCTGCGGTACAGCACGGGGATAGTCAATGTCCAGTTTAACTAAAATAGTTGTTCAAAGACTACTTTCTTCTGACACTTTTTGATCTGTGGGTCATACAGGTTTTGGGGTCATGCTGCGATACAGGACAGGGATAGTCAATGTCCAGTTCAACTAAAATAGTTGTTCAAAGGCTACTTTCTTCTAGCAATTTTTGATCAGCGGGTCATGCAGGTTTTTGGGTCATGCTGCGGTACAGGACAGGGATAGTCAATGTCCAGTTCAACTAAAATAGTGGTTCAAAGACTACTTTCTTCCGGCACTTTTTGATCTGTGGGTCATGCAGGTTTTTGGGTCATGCTGCGGTACAGGACAGGGATAGTCAATGTCAAGTTAAATAAAATAGTGGTTCAAAGACTACTTTCTTCCGGCACTTTTTGAGCTGTGGGTAAGGGAGGTTTTTGGGTCATGCTGCGGTACAGGACAGGGATAGTCAATGTCAAGTTCAACTAAAATAATGGTTCAAACACTACTTTCTTACAGCACCTTTTAATCTGTGGGTCATGAACACTTTTGGATCATGCTGAGATACAGGACAGGTATAGTCAATTCGGAGTTTAAGTAAAATAGTGGTTCAAAGGTTACTTTCTTCCGGCACTTTTTAATCTGTAGATCATGCGGGTTTTGCGGTCATGCTGTGGTACAGGACAGGGATAGTCAATGTCCAGTTCACTAAAGTAGTGGTTCAAATACTTGTTTCTTCCAGCACTTTTTATTCTGAGGGTCAATAAGGGCATCTGTGCAGCTTTTGGGGTCATGCTGCTGTAAAAGACAAGGATATTCAATGTTCTGTTTACTAAAATAGTGGTTCAAATACTTGTTTCTTCTGCCACTTTTTATTCTGAATGTCCATCAAGGGCATCTTTGCTGGTTTGGGGTCATGCCGCTGTAAAAGAAACCAATAGTAAAGGTCTTTTTGAAAAAAGCTTATTTCCCACGCTTCAAGGCCATCAAAATGAACAGCGGTTACTGGGTGTCCACCCTTTTTGATCCACGTTCCAAATCAAAAGATTTCCTTCAACCCACTTCATTTAACGGTAGAATGCAGGAATTTGAGACTGTGCTCGTTTATCAACTATAGACAACTGTTGTGACTGCTTCACGTTCTAATGTCACGGTGGAACAACATCAGCAACATGCCAGCAGTAGAATGGCAAGTAGCCGTAGCAGCAGCATCATTGGAAAAATTGTTTTTTGAAATAGTCAATTTCTTATTGCGAATTTTTATTCTGAGGGTCCATAAGGGCATTTTTGGTTTTGGGGTCAGGCTACTTTAAAATGGATGCCAGGGGTGCCAATAGGGTAGTATTCCTGTCACGGGCCCTAATAAAAAAGGGGCCTGGTGATTTGTTAAAAACAGGAAGTAATAATGGGTGGGGGCCCCATTTTATTTAGCTGTATGTGGCCATAAAACGGTTAATAGATGACTGACGGCAGCCCTGGCTCTCACCTCACCCACTCTAAGTCCGGCCCTGCCAGCTGAACCTCCATGTTCCCCGTTGGGATGTTCTTGCTGCCGCCACATATATGACAAGTTGTTGGACCCTGGTGCAAAAAGTGATAGGGGTCTCCTGCCACTTCCCATGTGCCATTTCCAATACCGGTGTCTTGTTTTGTGCGAAAGGGGTCCCGTAGCAGCTGCTACCACTGTACCTGGTGTGGCTGTGCTGTCCTCATCTTTTCGGTTAGCCATTGAACGGAATGAATTATTTTAGCATATGAATTTTTTTCTTTGACTCTTATAGCCTAATTGTCTTGTCTAAGATGTAGCATGTATCCAGTTTACTGTTGTGGATGTTAATTCCAGCTTCTCCTCACCTGTTTGGGTGTAAAAATTAAGCTGGTGTTCCTCTCCCATAGACTTTAATGGGAATCAGCGATTAATCGTAATCGGAGATCGATTATCGACCTGATAATTTAAAAAATTGCAAATCGACTCGATGACAATTATTGCCCGAATTGCTCGTCATCACTATTCAGAGGTGTGTTTACTTGCTTCTACTAGGGTGCAGTGGAAGCTAGGTCTGTAGCTATAGCAACCAGTGCTGGCAGACTATCATGAGAGATTGAACAGGTCTGTAGCTATAGCGACCTGAGTAGCTGATGCAGCCCATACAAGAGGGGATTTCTAGGAATAGGTAGAACACTGTTAATGGACTTATTTTTACAAGATCTTTAACATAAAAAGCAATCCTTGTAGTGAGACAACCCCTTTAAGAACAAACTTATTCCTATCCCCGTTCGTAACCAGGGGACTGCCTATATTTTTTTTCCCATTTTATGTAAGCCATAACTTTTTATATTTTGTAACTGAAGTGTGTAATGGCATGATTTATTTTTTTATTTTTTTTGGAGTTGTGAGCAGTATTTTTCAACTGTATCATTTTAGAGTCCCAGGCAACAAGAAAAGAAAACAGGGGGTACCAGAAAAAAAATCCAGGTTTCTTTTTTCCCTTTAATTTTTAAAAAAGCCGGGAAACCCAAAACACAGCAGGGCCCAGGCAAACCCCAGTCAGAAAAGAGCCACGCTTTTCGGGGTGAACATTTCACCTTTTTTCATGGCATCATTTTAGATTTCATAAAACTTTAAATCACTTTTTCCCCTTTTTTTTTGGGATGCTTTTGTGAACAAATTTTTAAATTTTCATTTTTTTTTAAAATGACCTTTTGTCAGGGATCCCCCTGCGCCTCCCCCGGGTCGCGGCGCATCCGTGCCCCGATCCGGGAGCGGGCCCCGCCCCGCACCTGGGTCCGGGGCCCCGCTCACCCGCTGTTTCGGCCCCCAAGTAATTTTACCCCCCTCGTTCCGCCCCGTCCGTTTTGGGCCCTCTCGGCGTGCGGGGGCCCCGCCCTTAGGGGCGCGCCGCCGGCAGTCGAGATTTAAAGGGACGTGCGGGGGAAATTTGGGGCCTTTGGCCGGGCACTGCTCCTATTTTAGCCCACCCCTTTTCCCCAGTGGCCTTTGCCGGTTTTTTAAGGGGAACAGGCCAAATTGGGAAAAGCGTTCCAGAAAGCCTTGTCTCCCTTCCGTGTACCAGCCCCTTTTTGGGTTTTTCCCGGGTTTACCGCCCCACATCCTTGCCCCCTCCCCTAAACCTTTGCCTGTCAAACTTAAACGAATAAACAGCCGCCTGCCCTGCCCTTCTTGCCTGTCCCCGACAAACGACCCCTCCCCTCCCGGTTCCTGTACCTGTCCCCTTTGGGCCGCCCCGCAGGAACCCCCGCCAGTGGTAGTGACCGGGTGGACCCCCGGGCCGCAGCAAGTCCATCCCGCTTTGGGGCGGGTTTGGGTTGAATCCCGGGCCCCACTTAGACCCCAAACTCCCGGGTGTGGGCTTACGCCATCCCCTGGGGTGGTCCAGGGGACCCACCTCAAGCCCCGAAACCCAGTAAGCCCGGGCCCATGGACCCCGCCAAGGGTCCTTCCCGAGCGTCGCCTTTTTCCCCCACCGTCGGGAAAACAATCAAAACAGATCACGAAAAAATCCCACACAGCTCGAGCAGCTCTCCTCCATGATGCAGCAGCTCCCGCCACTCGCAGCGCATGGGCTGCAGGGGTTCCCCCGGGACGGGTCGCTACATTTTGGTCCGAAGCTCCGCTTGGCCATGCCGACAAAGTTCGAGGGGCCCAAGGCCCTGCGGGGGGCTTTCACCCAGTGCTCCCTTCATGGGGGAACTTAGGCTGGTCAGTTCCCTTGGGAAAAGGATCCAAGGTAGCCTTCGTGGCCCATTTCCCCCTCTGGGTAAAGCCCGGGCCCTGGGAAAACTCCTCTCTGGGACCGGGGCCCGATCCGGTCACCGCTACCTGGTGACATTTCTACGGAATTCCGTGTGTCTTCGAAGAGCCGCCCGCGCTTCCCCTGCCGAACCGCCCTGTTAAACCGCAACAAGGGAAGGGCCTCCGGGGGAGATTTCGTTTTTCATTCCGCACACTTGCCGAGCGGTTTGGGAACCCAAATCGCGTTGTGCGCCACGTTGGGAAGGGCCTCTCCAGCCAGAAAAAAAGGGAAATGCCCTCGCCCCCCGGGGGACCATACGTTTTTTTTAAGCAAAGCTAAACCCCATTTGGCTAACCGGATTGATATCCGCTTCGGTGAGAGACGTGAGGACTCCGCCAAGAGCAAGAACCGCCCAACCACGCGCCTTTTCCCGCCCTTGCTCCGGTGTTTTTCGGCCCCCCACACCCTCCTTCCCAGCCGCCGTGGAAGAGGCCAAAATTTTGGGGTTAGGCCCCCTGCTGGGCGGAAACTTGCCCAACGGCGTAAGGAAAACCTAGGGCCCTCACTGTGGCAGCCCTGAAAACTCCTCGGGGGTTTGCATACTCCGTCCGCGGGGGCCCGGGGAGACGAGGAAACCTAGGTTTCGTGGGAGAGGCGCCCTAGGGGTGTCAGCCCCCTTTTCCTCGCTAACATCCCCGGGCCGGGTCACCGGAACCCGGGGACCCATTTTTAAAAGCTTCAGCCTTCCGGGACTCCGGTTCGGGGGGGAACTTTTTGGGAACGCTGCCGTGGTGACCCCAAACATCATCTTCCCGGGTTCTCCGGGGAGAGACCCCAAACCCTCTCCCCGTCGTGGGGAGCCCCTTTCAGCGTTCTGGCCCGTTACCGAAGGGGCCCCATTTGTTCCTTCAAATTGGGCACTGCAAAAAGAGGACTGTTTTCAAAGGGGTTACCCCGGTTCCTCGCCCATCCTTTTGGGGTCTTCCTTTGGCTGCACCCAACATGCCCCGGTCTTGATTTGGCAAAAGGGCGAATTTTTTGCGAGGGGGTCCAGGTTTTGGGGCCCTCGCTTTTTTGGGGGCCCTCGCCCGGTGCGTACCGCTTCTCCTTTACCGTCTAAAGCCCTGGGGGGTCTCCCCGCGTCAAATCGTGAGTTTTTTTATGTTTTTTCCCGAAAAGCAAGCAGAGACCTTGCCGCCAAAAATGGCCCATAGATTCCCCGTTTTGACTTGCCCGGTACCAGCCCCCCTCCGGGGCAGAGTCTCCCCCCTTATCCTTTCCTAAAAGGACTAAAGCCATTCTGAATACTTCCGGGGAAAATCTACAGAAAGGATTTATTCAAAGCCCCTCCTCTCCCCGGGAGAGGATTCTTCTTTGGGGAAAAGAAGGAGGGGCCCCTACGCCCCTGCACCCGACTCCCGGGGTGGTTAAACAAGAACGGTAAAAAAACCCCGGAAACCTTTTACCGTTATCACAAAAATTTATTCGCCCTAAGGGCGAAAGGGTCTTTTCCAAGCTGGTTCTGGGGGGGCCTTTCTTTTGGCCCCGGAACCCAAAGGCGAGGAGTGGAAGAGGGCCTTCAACACCAGAGAGGGCCCCACTTCGAGTTCGGGTGTTTTGGCTTTCGGATCTTTTTAATGCCCTCCCGTTTTTCCCAGGATTCTTTAACGATGCCCTTCGGGATCTTCCTAAAACCTGTGTCTTGGTCTACCTGGACGCTTCCTTTTTACTCCCCCGATCTTGGACCCCACCCCCTTTTCACTCCGCCAAGTGCTACAGGTTTCGTTTTTAATCACTTGTATCCCAAATTGGGGAAGTGCCTCTTCCTTCGTCAGCCCCCTTTCCTGGGTTTTTATCTGGGGACCAAGGGTTTCGGGGGCCCCCAAGAAAAGTTGTCAGCTGTATTCCCAATGGCCCCCCCAGGGGGCCTGGGGGCCCCAAAAACAAGGGTTTTCCGGGGCCCTTTCTGCAACTTTTTCCGGGGCAGTTTTTTCCCGCACTTCTCCCGTGGTGGCTCCCATTGGGGCCCCTTTCGAGGAAGAACCCCAAATCCAGGGAGTTTGGCCCTTTCCGACCCCCGGGGAATTTTTCCCAACCAAAGCAAAAAAGGGCCCTTTCCCTTTCGGCGTCCTTCCTGTCGCGGCCAAACCCAGGCCCTTTCTCCAAAGTAGTTGGTCATCGTAGGCGCTGGACCCATTTCCCCCAACAAAAAAAAAGGGTCCCCGGGCCCAAAACAGTCACTTGTGGTTTCCCTTTTCAAAAGGACTTTTCACAGGCGGAGGGGGGAATTTACACCTTTTGGAGCCGGGAAATTTATTACCCTTTTTAAAAATGGCCCCTGGAAGAATGGGGGAAAATTTGGGGGAAGGGGCCCGGGCACCCATTTTGTATCTTTTTTTTCGGTTCAAAAAAACCCCCAGTACCTCCGACTGCCCAGCGACTTAATCCACGTCGGTTAGGGTGGTGCTTTTCTTTCTCCCCTTTTTTAATTTTCGGGTTTCATTTCCGCCCGCCGAAAAAAAACCCGTAAAGGCAGTCCCCTCCCCCGGGGCCTCCCGGACTGGTGGGGAAAAAGGGCGATCCCAGGCACAAAAATCCCCCGGAACGCCCTTATCCCGCAGCCCCGGGTGTCCCCCCGGAACTTTCCCCCCGGGGGGGGGGGGGGGGGGGCCATATGTCCCCCCTGCGCTCCGTGGCGTTTTCCCGAAGGGGGGGTCACTGCTCCTGGGGGCCCGGGCACTCCGGTGCCCAAAAAACTTTCTCCTGTTTTCCCGGTCCTATTGGGGGCGGGCCCTGCTAAGGACTTTAAAAGAGTTGCCAGGGGTTTTCCCCTCCTGTGCTCCAACAAGGCTCCTCCCCAAAACCCGGGCCGGGGGCTTTTGCCCCCACGCCCTTTCCCTACGCAACCATGGTCTCACGTAGCGATGGACCCCCAAAACCGACCCCCCCCGGGTCTTTGGGAAAACCCTTTGTGTGGGTGGTGGGAGACCGGGTTTTCCCAAAATGGCACATTTTGTTTTCCCCCCCTTTACAGGTCTGCCCTTTGGCCCCCGCGCCCGGCCGAGCTATTTTTTCTCCACCCTTTTTCGTCTGCACGGTCTCCCTCCCCCAAATCATCTCTGATCGGGGGGTTTTTGTTTCTAAATTCTGGCGGGGCCCCTTTTCGCTAAACTCCAGGGGAAACTTGACCCCCTTTTTTCCTTTTTTTGGGTTTCCACCCTTTTGACAAAAGGGCCCGGTGGGGGAGAGTGAATCAAGTTTTTGGGGGTGTTTTTTCCCCGCGCCCTTCCCGGGGGGCACCCCGGGAAAATGACGGGCCAATTACTTCCTTGGGGGGAATTTTTTGTATAATTTCCCCTTGAGTCAGGGTCCGCGGGGGGCCAAAACCCCCTTTACGTGGGGTACGGCTTAAAATTTCCCCCCACCTCCCGCTTTTTATCCTCATCCGGGGGTCCCAAACTGCTGACACTTGGTCCAGGACTTTGGGGGCCGTTTGGGTTTCCCAGACCCGCCAAACCCTGCTCCCTGCGCTGACCCCATGAAGGCGCAGGCAATAAAAGAAAAAGCCCTCCTCCTGCCCTTTTCCCCGGGGGATAAGGTGTGGCCCGTAGGCCCAAAAGTCCCCCTCAAAATCCCCTCCCAAAAAATGGGGCCCCCCCTTTGTTGGGGCCTTGAGGTCCTTAAGCGAAAAAACCCGGGGGCCTTTTAAACTCCGGTCCCTTTCCCACCATGGTATCCCGAACTCCTTTCAGTCTGTACTAAAACCTCTTGGGCCTTTTAAAGTTTTCCCCTCAGAAGGCAGTCCCTCCCCCGTCGGGGGTGTTTCCGCAAAAAGTCTTTTTGGTTAAAAAAAAACCCGGGGGATGAGGGAGACTTTGAGGGAAAACGGGTTTTTTTTTAGTTGACTGGAAGGGTTTTGGGCCCGAGGAAAAACCCTGGGGGCCGGGGGAGAACATCCGGACCGCCGCAATTTCAGAAAAATTTTTTTTTCCACCCCTTTAAAAGGAAGGGGGGGCCCAAGGGGGGGGGGGGACTGCCCCGGGTGCCCCCCGCGACCCCCCGTCCCCGGGGCCAGGCGCATCCGTTTCCCCGACCCCCCGAAAAGGGACGCCCCTTTCCCGCACCTCGGGTCCCCGGGGTCCGCTCATCCCCCTGCTGAGTCCCCAGTAATTACCCCCTCGTTCCTTCCCCGTCCCCTCTCGGTCTCTCGGGGTTCGCGGCGCCCCCCCTTTGGGAGGGGCGGGGGGGCCGGCATCTGAGATTTAAAGGACAGTGGCCGGTTTAAATTTGGGCCCTTCCCGGGGACTGTCCCATTTTGCCAGCCCTTCCCATGGCCCTTTGCCCGGTTTTTTAGTGGGACATGCCTAATTTGGGGAAAACGTTCCAGAAAGCCTTGTCTTGCCTTTTTGGGTACCAGACCCTTTTTCTTCCCTTTTCCCACCAAAGATCCCTTGCCGCCTGCCCCGCCTTCTTTCCTGTTTTACGAACCCAAAACACGCCGCCCGCCCCACCTTCTTGTGTCCCCGACAAAAAAACCCGCCTGCCCCTTCCCGTACCTCGTACCCTTGGCCGCCACCGCAGGGGAAGCCCCCCGTGGTAGTGGGCTGGTGGCTCCCAAGCAGCAAGTCCTTCCCCCTTTTTCGGGGGGCTCTGGTGAAAACCGGGGCCCACTTAGAAATCCCCCTCCCTGGGGGGCTTTTTTCCACCCCCTGCGGTGGTCCAGCGGTCCCCTCAAGACCGTAACACCTTTCCTTTTTCATAAGTAAATTGACTGGTTTCCCTGTTTTTCAGTCCCATTGCGTCAAAAATTTTAAAAACCCATGTATTTTTTTCTTTTGCTATATTCTGGAGCTTTTCAACTTCTTTGTGAACAATGTTGTGCAAGGGGTTGTTTTTTCTGGAGTAAGCTGTAGTTTTCTTTACATATGTTTTTTATTGTTTTATATTCTGCCTTTTTATGTGAAGGTTTTTTTTATAGGCTTTTGCGGACATGGCAATATCAAATATGTACAGGTTTTTTTCTAGTAGTAATGTATTTTTTAGGTTAATTTGTGATGGTTTTGTTAAAAAAATAAATCTTTATTATACTGTTTTTTTCCTTTTACATTTAATTTGTTCCAAAAGTACTGTTGAAGATACAGTCCTTAGATCACCTTACATAATACACTGCACTACAGTATGTAATACGGTATATTACTCCTTGACTGTATTCAAATACTAGGCAGCCTATTAGTCTAAGTCTGGACTGCAGTGTTTAGTGCAGATTCGCCCAAAAGCCACGTTCGGATTTGCTGTCGGCCCTGTACATTGAATGGCAAATCCGAGCAGAATCCGGCGGTATATACAAAATGTTGTATATCCTGCTAGATTTAAAACCCGACGGTAAAAAAATCATGCTGTATAGACTGCAGCATGGATTTTTCATTGCTGTCTATGCAGCAAAGTGTATTGTCAAAATACTGAATCTGCCAAAAATCCAACGGTAAAGCTATGCCGTGTAGACATAGCCTTAGACACTAGTTAAACGGATAAGTAGTGCCCAAATTCATGTCTGTTAAAAATAGCTGAACGCTGGGACTCCCCACGATCAGACCGTTGTCATGTATTCTGTGGGTAGGTGATAGAGGTTTTATCTTGAAAGACATTTCCACAAGTAGGTGGAACAAGTATTTTAGCAGAATTTGTTAATGACTATGCAATTCTGAAATCTTTTTTTTGAAATATAATACTGCTTTCGCTGTCATTGCTAGCTTTATGATTACACTGCAATATATATGCATTTGTATATTAGTATGTATTATTATTAATATCCTTTATGTATGTGTGCGTGTTTTTTCAGAAATTCAGAATAACAAATGGTTTATTAATTGAATAACCAATTTAACTTAATAAAAGTACAGGCAAAACAAAAAAAACTACTGGAATAAAAACTGAAAAAAAATTACACACTTAATGAATATATCCAGGGGTGCAGTGAGTTTATCGACCCTGCAGGTATTTCACAAATTTTTTTAGCATTAGGCAGTGAAAATAAAAAATTTACATTTTTGTTAACAATTTGCATTTTTAGCTTAAAATGTTTAATTTTTACAAGGAATCCTGGAAAACAAGCACTCCAACTTTTGTTACACAATTTCTCCCAAGTTTGGCAATACCCTACATGTGGGTGTAAACTGCTGTTTGGGCGCATGGCCGGGTGTACAAGAGGGGAGTGTTATTTGGCTTTTGGAATGCAGATTTTGGTGGGGCCATGTCACATTTGCAAAGACCCCAAAGTACCAGAACAGGGGAAAGCTTCCAGAAGTTACCTCATTTTGGATTCAACACCCCTCAGGGATCTCATGTAGCGGTGTATTGTGCATTTTGGGCGCACAGGTGTTATATAGATTTTTTAGAATTGGGCCATGAAAATGGGGGGAAAATAACGAAGTTCCTCCATTTGTTATTTGGGCTTCATTTTTACAGTGTTCGCCGTGCGGGATAAATGACAGGATAAATTTATAATGCGAAAGGTACAATTATATACATTTTATATAGTTTATGTTTTATTACTTTTGAACAATAGAAATATGTTTATAAAAAATTGCATTCATAGTCTGACAGCCATAACTAAATTTTTCTGTATACGGAGTTGATTATGTGATGGTTTTTTTGCAGGATGAGTTGACGTTTTTATTTGTACTATTATGGGGTTCATATGACACTTCGATCGCTTTTTATTAAGGTTTTGTAAGGAGTTTTGAACAAAGTATAGCAATCCTGGTAGAGTCTTTTATTTTTATTTTTTACAGCGGTCACCGTGCGGTATAAATGAAATGCTAGCGTTACTCAGCAGGTCAACACGATTACAGCGATACCCAGTTTGTATATTTTTTTATGTTTTACTGCTTTTACACAATAAAAACACTTTTATTCAAATGGAAAAACACGTTTTTGCATCACTATAGTCACGAGAGCCATAACTTTTTTATTTTTCTGTGTACGGAGCTGTGTAGGGACTTGATTTTTGCGGATGAGTTGACGTTTTTATTGGTATCACTTTTGGGGGGACAAGAGTTTTTGATTGCTTTTAAATTCTGTATGCTGAACACCACAGGAAAAAATCCAGAAGCCAAAATTGTGTTATTTTGGTCATTTCAGGTACCAAAATGTTGTCAATAAAAAGTACACTTCAGTCAGCAAGGAATGCACCATCACTCAGGTCCCTAGGGGGAAGTACAAAAAAAGTTATTGGTCAAAGAAAATGGTGCTTCAGTGCAAATTGATGTTTGGATTTTTTACAGTTGTAAAACATAACAAAGACCCTATATGTTTCCAATTGTTGGAATTGGACCAACCTACAGAACACAGATAACATAGATAACATATAATTTATGGTGAAGAGTAAACGCCATAAAAACAAAACACCCGCAAACATGCCGCAAGTAATATTTTTTTTAACATTTTCTCAGGAAGGGGTTAAATCTTCATGTTTAGGGGAAAACAGTGCTGTTATGCCATAGTTAAGTCATTGCAGTAAAATTTTAACATTTGGGTTCAGTTCAGGGGCTTCAGTCATGGGCGTCCATAGGAATACTTGAAAGAAGTGTCCCAACATATACCACGGCGGATTCATAGAAATTTATAGGGTTAATATGATTTTTTTGGACTATGATTGCTCCACTTCCTGAAGGAAACCACATTTACCTTATATATTCCTATGGATGCGACACGCTGGGTGGGACACTTTTTTCAGTTTTCTGACGGACACCTGCGACCAGGTCCCTGAACTGGACCCAAATGTAACATGACCAGGGCTTGAAGGGGTAGTCTTGTTTAACCCCTTAAGGACCCTGGACGTATGAGTACGTCCCAGGATCCATAAGGGGCTTTGCAGGGGGATCCCCCCCGCACACCCGGCCGTTACAGCGCGAACGGGCAGCGTCATCCGCCCCGCACTGTTTAACCCATCAGACACCGCGGCAAATATGGCCGCGGTGTCTGAATTAATGACGTCTGGGTCACCGGCAAAGGCGCAGCATAGCTTGTGATGGCTCATTACACTTCCATGTCCTTGTTTTCCCCCCTTCCGTACGCTGACAGTAATTGTGGAATCCGCAATCTAGTTACAGTCTAATGCATTGCCTGTGCAATGCATTAGACTGTATTGACAATCACGCCACCTAGTGGTCAAGCACCATAGGTGGCCTCAATGTTAAAGTAAAAAAAAAAATAAAATAAAGTTTTACAGTACAAAAAAAAATTATTAAAAGTTCAAATCACCCCCCTTTCCCCATTTTACAAATAAAAACAATAAAATAATAAAAAAGTTACACATATTTGGTATTGCTGCGTCCGAAAAAGTTTGATCTATAAAATATAACATCATTTATCCTGTGCGCTGAACACCATAGAAGAAAAAAAATTCCAAACGTCAAAATTGCGTTTTTTGGTCATTTTATGTCCTATAAAAAATTGGAATAAAAGTGATCAAAAAAGTTGTATGCATTCCAAACTGCTAGTGATAAAAAGTACACTTCAGCCTGCAAAAAATGAAATCTCACTGACGTCCGTAGGTGTTAGTACAAAAAAGTTATTGGTTGCACAAACTGGCGCCGCGGCGCAAATTTCAAAAATAGAAAAAGTTTGGAATTTTTTTACGGTACCAAAACATAACTGAAACCCTACATGTTTGGTATTGCCGGATGCGTATCAACATTTAGAATACAGATAACACATTGTATTGACCGAAGATTGAACGCCGTAAAAGCAAAACCCCCGCAAACATGGCGAAAATACATTTTTTTTCACAATTTGTCCTACTTGGAATTTTTTTGCGGTTTCCCAGTATATTCTATAGTATAGTGAATAACACCATTAGAAAGTACATCTTGTCCCGCAAAATAAAAGCCCTCATGTCTCTGTAGGTGGGAAAAATAAAAAAAGTTATGGCTCTGGGAATGCGGGGAGGGAAAAACAAGGGTGTCAACAACAAAAAAAACGCCGGGTCCTTAAGGGGTTAAGGAAGTCCTCTTCGCTTGCCGTTAGCAGCTCGCTGTGATTTGACCCTACATGCAGAGAAGAATGGAGGCGCTAGCGGCCATACTCCTCATTTGCTTCTATGGGAGTTCTGAGTATAGCAGAGCGCACACACTCAGCTATACTTGACATGCAGGGTCAGATCACAGCGAGCTGCTAATGGCCAGCGAAGGGGATTTCCTTTAAATGAGACAACCCCTTTAAGGGTAAGTTCACACAGCGTAATTACAGGGTGCATTTTGCTGTGTATTTGTGCTTCAATACGCCTGAAATGCGTGCTTTAATTATGGTAATTCATAGCTCTTATAGAGAGCTATGAATTACATCTCATCCCTTCTAGCGTACAATACGGTTGTATTGTATGTCCAGGGAGAGAAGTGACAGGTCACTTCTTCCGGGCGCTTACACGCCGCTTATAATGAAAGTGCTTTAGCAGTACGCGCTGACTAGCAAATGCTTCTAAAACACACAGCATACTGCACAGTACTTGCTGCAATAAGGTGTGTGAGCATAGCCTAAGACACCAAACTACAGGTCACACTGCAGCCCTCTTCCCCAACCCCCCACCCCATCCTTTTAAAATAAAAATGCCCAGTAATTTTTGCTGACAGCTTACTATTTGCTTGCTCTCTCATGTCTGTATGATGTAGAATAAGCAGACTGGGAGAGCTGTGCTAACTAAACAAAGCCTAAACCTTGAGTTTCAGCCAATCAGTGTTAGCTGTACTCTTCTGAAAAACTTATAGAGAAAACTGGAGCCATCCTTTCAGCACCCCCACCCCTCCTCCTCCTGCTCTTTTCACATCTTCAAGCAGCTTGTTCACCTTGATCCCTCTCAGCGACCCCCCCTTCCCTTCCCTCCTGCTCTTTTCATGTCTCCAGTCTGAGATCCCTGTAGTGCTGCTCAGAAGCAGAGGACACAGGACGGAGTGATTTATTACCTCTACCTCCTCCTCTTCATCCTGTGTTGTAACCACTGGCTAGCAGGGATCAGCTGTACAGGCTGCACCCGGCTGTTAGGAGACAGGAAGGGAGAGTGATTCTCTCTCCTCCAGGACTGTATCGCAGCTTGCGCTCCTTGTCGGCTCACATCTGCTGACACTGACTGAGGATGCTGCATCCTCTGCGGAGCGCTCAGTCAGTGTGAGTGAATAAATTAGACACAAGTCACGTGTCTCAGCCTCGGGGCCTACCAGAGGATTCTCCCCTCCTCTGGTGGGCCAGTCCGACGCTGTATATGCGCCCTAAATACATGGGAAATCAAGAGGGTATACATCACTTGCACTGACTCCAGAGCTGATCTGGGTCTGATAAGACCTAGCTCCTCAAGCAGTTACTAAGTCCCGGCGGTCATGTGACAGTTTTCTGCCTGTCCGTGTATACAGCACTCATTGAGGGGTGTATACACAGCGATTGAGAAGCCAGGGATGGTAACAAACCATAGCTGTCGTCTTAGTAGACAACCCATCTATCGTTGATAGCCGGCTCTCCACCCGTGCAGCTGTCCAATTAATGCACAGCTGCCACCACCTGCATATTTACAGTCTATGGGTGGTCGGCAAGTAGTGTAAAAATTCTTATCCACCGATGATCCTAGAAATAGCATTAATTTTCTGTGGTCCATGTCTTGCTTCTCTTTCTTCTTTACCGGGTATGTACAGGATTCCCTGTTGTGGTGAGCCCAATGCCTCTGAAGTTCCAGTGTCTTTTCGGAGGAGGAGACTGCAGTTGTGCTTGCTTAGTATCTCTTCTGAGAAATAAAGAAGAAGCTGTAGTTTCAGAAGCATTTAACACACCAGGGATTCTTTCACACAATCCATGGGAAAAAGGGAAGTTTATCTTTTAAGGTAGACTGAGGGATGAATATTTAAATAATAAAAATCAAGATAATTCCGAAGATTATTAATAGAGTAAAAAAAAAAAAGTAGTTAATTTTTATGTTGCCATTTGCTGTAAGGGCCCTTTTTGCTTTATATCTATAGACTTAGAAATTATTTGAAGACTGATCTGAGCAATACGTTTATTATGGAGACTGAGTCTGAAAAAGGTAAGTCTTTTATATAAAAGGAAAAACATTTCTTTTGTGAAATCCTCTCTTACAATACATTTCAGTTTACCTAGTCAATTAGTGTATTATTGTTTGTGCTGATGAATTTAAAGTGTACCTCCAGTTATGAACTCGTCAGGAGCATGGATACATTGCACACACTGTAGTCTATGGAGGTGTAAAAGGGGACTGTCCTACAATTCAATAACCACTAGGCATGTATACAAATCATTTATGTAAGCAATGTTTACATAAGGTCACATTAAAAGAATCAGCTTTTAATTGAAAATATCAAGAGTATTATAAAATCTGTAAGAAGAATTCCATGAGGGAAATTAGAAAAAAAAAAAAAAAATGCAGCAAAATCCAACTGCTCAAAGTCATCCAGTATCCTTAATTCTGAGAATGATGAAAAGGGAGAGATTTTCAGGACCAAAGGGCTTAGATATAAAACATAGAGGGCCAGTGAAAAAAACTGCCTGGGTCAAAATTCACTTTGTTGCCCATAGCAACCAATAAAGGGGCCCCTTTTAGGCCAGTTAACGGAGTATTGGACGTTTTTCGGACGTTGACGCCCCGGGAGTGCCAAATTAGGGGTAATAGTCCTAAATAGGTAACCACTTTTCTCATAAGAACTATGGTTTATTCTTCCCCCTGTTGGCGAATGGCAGAGGGGGGAGAAATTGACTTGAATTACCAGGGGTATACGCCCGCGGGAATGAAGTCTAGGGGGCCAGCGAATTCCGGCCCCCCCTCCCCTCCGCCCCCAAGGGTTAAATTTTGGGGTAATTCGTCCCCCAGTTAAACCTTGTGAACATAGCCTTTCATTTCTATAGTGCTCTGGAAAAAAATTTTAGGGCGCTTGATTGGTTTCTATGGGGAAAAAAGTGATTTTTGCCTAGACAGTTTTTTATCATTGGCTCAGAAAATTTTTGGGGTTTTTCCCCAAACCCCAAACAAAATTAGGTTTCAAAAGTGGAAGAAACCAAATAAAACTGTAATTCCGAGGGAAAAAAAAAAAATTCCCTTTTAAAAAGACAAGGAAAAAAATTTAATGCCCTGGGTAAATTTAAAAAAGGGTTTTTTCCTTTTTGATTACTTGGGGTTCTTTAGAGGCCTAATAGACATTATGTACCTTAGAAAGACTTGGGAAGTTGCACATCATATTGCATATCTAATACAGGTAGTTCCCAAGTTACAAACATCTAGCTTGCACACAACTTGTACTTAAAGGAGTTGTCTCATTTCAGTTTCATGTCATGAGCCTGATAGTTGAAAGAGGGGGGGGTTTTTGGTCGCTCTTTGCCCCTTCCCCCCCCCCGTCAGCACAAGCAGCTCTGTAACTTTAACAGCAAGGGGGGGGGGGTTTTTCTGCCAAGTTAACCCCTTTTGTGCCTGCCAGGTCGTTGGGAAGGGCTGATCTTAGTTAGAAGGTCTGTGAATTGCTTGATGTAATAGCAGAGGGGGTGATGTGTTCCTTAAAACCCCCGTTTTGTTCAATCCCCCACTCCCGCAAAAAAAAACCCTGTCAAACAGACACAGGGGGAGTGGGAAATGTTCATGTGTCACAGTAGAGCACAGATAAGGTTAATGCCCGATCTTTTATAGTATTATATAGTGACATTTTCCAAGCAAAATCATGAATTTTTGAACACAGGGGTTTAAACCAGGCAGCACGGGCACAGAAACCAGAGTCCTCCCTCCCCCCCCCCACACAGAACATTCTTGGGGAGGGGCTCTCTCTGTGACCTGTCTTCAAAGGTATGAGTTACAGACTACGCCAGTAAGATAAGGGTCAAAGGTCAGCTCTATGAAAAATTTTAGAAGTGAGCACTTACTAACAGGGTAATAAAATAGTGGGACATTTGTAATGAACATATATTGCAAAGCTGCTTGTTTTTTAAAGATCTTTTATTTAAAACCCAATCATTTTAGCGAGACAACCCCTTTAAGAACTGAGGTTTTTGTTGGGCGTGACTCCAACCACAGTGTCAGAGCATGAGTGACGCCTATTTTACTTTAACTAAAGAGGAAGTTCAACAGCACTCCAGTCTGTAATATGGATGCAAAGTCAGCAGCCATTCATCCCCAACTGGCATATCACAGTCAATGTAAGAAAAAAGTTGAAAGCATTCCAGTATTGCAAAAATGAAAAAACTCACATCTTTAGAACTAGATGCTCTAATAAGTACTTGAGGTTTTTTTCATTTCTTTAGCGGCGTTACACAGTACGGTATCTCACAAAAGTGAGTACACCCCTCACATTTTTGTAAATATTGTATTCTATCTTTTAGGAGAACAATGATGATAGGACACTTTGATACGATGTAAAATAGTCAGTGTACAAATTGTGTAACGGTGTAAATTTGGTGTGCCCTCAAAATAACTCTACACACATTAATCTATGTCTAAACCGCTGGCAACAGAAGTGAGTACCCCCGAAGTGAAAATGAACAAATTTTGCCTAATTTTCCATTTTCCCTTTCACGTTGTCATGTGACTTGTTAGTATTACAAGGTCTCAAGTGTGAATGGGGAGCAGGTGTGTTAAATTTGGTGTTATCGCTCTCACACTCTCTCATACTGGTCAGTGGAAGATATTATATATAAGCGTTTTAACTTGTAACCTCTATGACTTAATTAGGGAACAATCCCAAAAAACATAAAGAAGGTCACACCCAGAGGAGCCACATCTTCAGCACACATTCCAATACACTAGGAAATAATGTGTGCAATAGAGAAGGGGTACGGTTGCAAAAAATAATTATTTTATATTGAGTCTCAATATGGAGCTTACAGTTTGATTTAGAAGCTTTTCTCCAAATAAGATAAGGAGATATGGATTGAAATTCCCAGAAATTCTCCAATTTTTTCATATAAGCATGCAAAGCTGATAATTCCAAATCAAAATTATTCCCCTTGTTACATAAGTCGTTCTTCACAATTTCTCAAAATTAGTTGGTTGCAACAGTACATCAGTTAAAGGGACAGCCCTCCTAAATTGACAGATTTGCAAATTAGAAAATTTAGTGATACAGGTAAATTGTATTTCATTTAAATTGCTCAAATTGTAAATCTTCCTTGTGCAAGGATTCTGACCACTTATGCTATCTAAAAATATAGGGTGAAACAGAAAGAAAATAATAGGGGAAGCTTCCCAGGACAAATCCAATTTCATTTATACTTTTTTCCAAATTTCCCTAGTAAGGTCATGTGGCCTAATAAAAGGTATATCTAACATCAAGGATGAAGAAGCCCATAGCATGGAGTTTGGATGACATGGAGCCGTCCACAATTTCTCTATATCCATCCATCTCATAAATGCATATAAAAATGTCCAGGCGGGAATTTTTCTTACTTATGCAGTCTAAAAATATTTATATTTGGAAACCCCCAGGCCTCTATGTGCCCAATTAGTAAATAGGATTGAGCTGTTTTTCCTATGCCGTTTATGACGCCTGTAATGACTTAAGCTCTACAGTAGGGAAAAGGATCAATCGAGTTTCTAAAAGATACATCAATTTGGGCAGAGTTTGACAGAGTCATGATGTTCTATTGACCCTAACAAACCCACTTATATGTGGATAATGAAAGTTTAAATTCTCTCCAGTACACCTTTTATCCTGAAAAAGTCAGGATTGTTCCTAATTGTAGCTGCCAGGCGCTCAATACAAAGAGAAAACAAGGGGATAAAAGGGCAGCCTTGTCATGTAACATTTTGGATTTTAATTGATCGTAAAGGGGCATAATGGATCCTAATAGTGGCTTATAGACAATATTCCAAACTGGCGAGTGCTGCCAAAAGTTATGCCAAGAGTTTGCAAAACTTCAAACATAAATGACCAGTTAAGCTGGTCAAAAACTTAAGGCTTTAAGGCTTAATAGTAACGCAGATCCCTGTGTCCTATTGACCTCCTCAATAAGGTGCATTGTTCCCTAGTATTGTTCCCATCTGTCTAAAAGGGACATAGCCAACTTAGTCCTTTATGTATTAATTTAGGAAGCGTCAAAGACAGCTGATTTGCCAATATTTTAGTTTGATAACACAAATAAGTCATTAGGTCCTGGAGACTATCCTTGAGACACGCTGAGTATGTGAACTCTCGTTATTAGTATGATGGATGCAATTATCCTTTTTAATATGGAAAAATAAAGTTTTGGAAGATTTTTACAGTCCTGCTTGCTTCTGCTTCCTAATTGGGTGAGCTGGTTTATTGCATGGCTTTGCTTTGAATCATATTGGATTGACACTGCTAGCCGTGCGGCATTTGACAGTGTGAATATGGGCAAGAAAAGGTGAGCCGTTTTGCGTTTTTGTTGTTTATTATCAATCTCCTCTCCAGTTATAGGTGTATATATTTTGGGCCTATTGCAAGAAGAAAGAAAAGAGTTTGATAAGTCATGGCACACCGTCTGATCTAAAGCTAAAATGTTTGGTTAAGAGTATAATTTAGAAAAGAAATTCTGGAATCTCTCAGATTGATTCCGGTCATAAATTACATTCCCTTTTCTCATCCCATATGGCGTAAATGGGTCTATGATCCGTGTCACCTTTTAACATTTTTGACAATATCGTGTGAGGTTTATTTGCCCTGTAGTAATTCTTCTCCATAGTATACCACGTTTCTCAAATGGATTACTTCAAGATATTCCAGGAGGAGGGCCAATATAATAAATTGTTGGACAAACAAATGTGGACACTATAAATAGAGCACAAAACTGAAAACTTTATTTAAAAAATGTAAAACTTTATAATAAGAAGTATCTTGTGAATAAAAGATCACTAATTACAGAAAAGGGGAGAAGCTCAAAATTTTTAAACCTTTAGGTTTAACCATTTGAATTCTCATTACCCATTTGTTTTTCAATTGGGCTAGCATTTTTCCAGTTATCTCCTATGAGACTCTTAGTGATTTTATCTATGCCTTTTATCTTTAAAAGACACGTGGTAAGACTATCCTTACTTGGGGGGGTGTGGCCTGGGCCTGCATGGAGTAGGACGTGAGTGAGAGCAGCTCCGTGAGGACCTCAGCTAAACCGGCATGAACAAGCCCAATTTCCGCTGGAAACCGGACCAAAACAGGACTGGACCGCGGCACAACCTGCCTGCCCTCAGCGGGTGAAGTCTTACTACGAATCCCCGCTGCAACGGCGAGTCTCTTCCCCTTAATACCAGGCCGCACGGAGAATAGAGACACCGCGTGGTGCCGCGCTGTGCTGGTGAGGCAGCCTCACGCTGGACTTCTTTGCTCTACAGCTCCGGTGCACTCCCCTTGCCGGGGAGTGAAATACCAGATGGCTAACCTCCGTGCATGGGCTGAGAACTTACCGGAACGGCCGGCATCCCGGCACATTGAAGGACGCTCCGCATACCCCTAAGCCCCTTCGTCTCGCACGACTGTCATCAGGAGGGCCCCTGTATCCGCTGCGGACGGGCGAAGTGGGACCCTGGTGGTCTCTCCCGCCGACGCTCCTTCTCGGTGGTCTCAGGGGAAGTCGAGCGCGTGGGACGGGTCGCGGCTCTCCGCAAGCACGGACACATCAACCGCACAGACTGCAGAATTCAGACATACCGCAGATAAGTACCATCACTATTTATTAAGGGGTAATATCTCTGCTGCCTGTCGGCCCTGTCAAGGCCTCTAGCTACTAGGTGGGCCATCTATCTTTACAACCGCCACATCTTCCTGGGAGCCATTTCATACTTCTGGGGCTGCTCCACGTGGTCGCGGCCATCTTGTGGCGCTAAGCCGGCTCTGCACACGGCTGGACTCTAACCCAACCTCCTGCGCTCCGACTATTGCTACCATATACTACCTGGCAGCCTTCCTGCTCAATTAGACTGTCCATCAAGCCTACTGAAGGAGTACTCCCTCCACCACCAATGCTGTAATATCGGCAATTAGGAATAGTGTCTTCGTCCATTAAGCTATATTCTGCATTTCTGCCTGCCCTGCTTTAACCCACAAGAGAACTTTCCCCCGACACAAAGAAGCGACACCCCACCATTTCCCCCTCTGCTGGACCCTGATATTCAGTAATCCCTCTCAAGGGAGAAAGGAGAGGATACGTTAGGAGGGGAAAAGGGGCAGAAAAAAGGAAGAGGGAGGGGGGAAAGAAAAAAAAATTTAGATATATTTCTCGGGCAGAATTCTTGATCTGGGACTATTCATTTTTTGTCTCGCTGACCTTCCCCACTGGATATTATGGGCAAACTTTCTCCAACATCTACACCAACCCAAATTGTGGGTTTCTGGATTGGTCCGAATGGGCGGCACCAGTAAGTGTAAAACCAAGGCGAAACCGACCAAATTAACGGAGTTCTTTCCACAATCATCTTCGCAGCCTTCCTCTGTGGAGAGACGTTTAGCTTTCCCTCCTCTCTCTTCTACTTCTCCTGCCTCAAACTCTGCAGACATGGACTCCCAGGACACCTCTGGTCATCTCCTTTCTACTGAAACAACATTACAGCGCCTCTTCGCGTCCTTCAGAGAAGACCTCCAGTCCGACTTCAAAACCATGACAGCAGAATTCAGATCAGATATACAGGCCCTGGTCTCCAGAACCGACCACTTAGAAAAGAAAATGTCGGAATTCGCGACCTCACATAATCTCCTGATTGATGCAAACTCAGCGTTAGAAGACGAGGTCCAGAGACTCTCTTCCAAACTACTAGATTTAGAGGACAGATCACGCAGGGAGAATATACGTATTAGAGGTATTCCTGAATCAATCTCTCAAGACCTCCTCCTACCTTTTCTCACTGACCTAATGGCCCTGGTGCTCCCCGATGCATCTCAAATCGACTTGACGGTCGACCGTATACACCGATTACCTAAGCCAAGAAACCTGCCTCCTTCCACCCCCAGAGACATTATAGCAAAAATTCACTTTTTTTGTACGAAGGACGACTTCCTCCGTATTCTCAGGAAGAATCCTACACTGCCAGAACGATTTCAGGGCATTTCTATTTTTCCGGACCTGTCCGCCGGCACCATGCTGAAGCGAAAGGAGTTTTCCCAATTTACCAAGATTCTTAGAGAGCACGGGATCAGCTATCACTGGGTTTTCCCAGTGAAACTAATTATCTCCAAAGACAATAACACCGTGATATGTCACAACCCGCTGATGGCAAAGGAAGTACTCACCTCCTGGAATCTGCTCCAATCTTCTTCTCATACTCCACTGAAAAATCAACGTTCTCGCCCGGAAGCAATTACCCCCCTATGGTCTGACAAGCATCGCAGATCTGGCCCAGCTCCCTATGATTGACTCATTCCACAGGCATCATCCTGGTCCCTCTTCTTTCTCTCAGCTAAAGGCTCTCAATTCTTTGTTGATTCTTTGTTGTTTGGAGCCTGACCGCCCCTTGCTGTGTCCTGCCAACGGACTTGATTCTCCGTGATCTTTTCATTTCTACATGTTGGAAATACTGTTCAGCTCGTTTTTAGTTTTGTTAATATGTTTGAGATTCTCTGTTGTATTTGCCATGTACGACTTACTGAATTTTTTTGAATCTGCCTTCCAGTGTCTCTCTGGAGTTCAGTGGCTTCTGCTGCGTTTGGGCCTCAGCTCGTTCCCCCTTCAGTAAACATGGGTACTAAAATATTATCCCTAAATGCTAATGGGCTTAACTCGCCTTTCAAGCGCTCGATGTTCTGGAGGGACGTGCTGAAGTCCAAGGCAGAAGTAATCTGTGTACAAGAAACTCATCTTAAAGACACAGACGTCCCTAGACTCAAACACAAAAATTTCCCCACCTCTTTTTACTCCTCCTCCTCCCAAAAGAAAGCCGGTGTTTCAATTTTCGTGAAAGATTTGGTCTCTTTCTCATTCAAACACATAATTGTAGATCAGAACGGAAGATACATCAAACTGCAATGTTCTTTAAATTCTATTGAACTAACCCTAGTTGTTATCTATGCCTCTAACAAACGACAGCAACCATTTCTTACTAAGTTTTTGAACAAAGCCAAACAGCTACAGGTCGGTAATCTGATCATCTGTGGCGATTTTAATGCAGTTATTGACCCGAAGCTGGATAAATCATATACCCCACGGAACCCACAAAGCCTGCAGTCATTCCTAAAAATAGAACAACTGCATGACCCCTGGCGCTACTCGCACCCTAATGACTTAGATTTCACTTTCTTCTCAGCCCCCAACAATTCTTGTTCCAGAATAGACTTCTTTCTCACCAACAGACAAGCCCTCGCCAAAGTAGCTTGAACAGACATAGGATTTAGGACGTGGTCGGATCACGCGCCTATATCCCTCACCCTACAGGACAGTCTCCCACCCCCGCCACACTCGCTATGGAGACTGAACAACTTCCTTCTTAAATCGGACACGATTGTCCAAGAAGTTAAGTCTTCATTACAAGAATACTTTAATCTAAATGCCACCTCAGCTTCCTCCCCAGCTATGCTATGGTGCGCCCATAAGGCGGTCATTAGGGGAGTACTGATTAAAATTGCGTCCAAAGAGAAGCGTAAAAGAGATAGGGAATTAGACAGCCTCTTGGAGAAAATCCAAGCCCAAGATGATTTAGCCAAGACGGCGCCATCTCCGGCGGTACTGGCAGAGCTGTCGTCCTTAAAAAATAAGCTGAGGATCCTAAGTCTTAGTAAATATGAAGCATCCCTGACGAGACTCAAGTGGAATTTTTATGTCCAAGGAGACCGTCCTGGGAAACTCCTGGCGAAGAGAGTCAAACACATTCAAGCCAGATCTAGAATCACTTTTCTGTCATCTGGCAACCAGAAGGTGTTTGACCCCCAGCATATAGTGGACTCTTTTGCCCACTATTACAGATCCCTTTACAACCTCAAAGATGACCCCTCTCTCCCTGCGGTTTCCCCCCAAACCACTCAGACATTCTTAAACAAACTACAACTTCCTAAAGTAACTAAAGACCAATTGGAGATTCTAAATGCCCCTATTTCACAACAGGAATTAGAAGATACAGTTCGCCAAGCAAAGCTTAATAAATCCCCAGGCCCTGATGGCCTAAACAATGAGTACTATAAGCTTTTTTCTTCGACCCTATCCCCGCACTTACTTAGCACTTTCAACTCTTTTATCTTAGGCAACATCCCCCCGGCAGAAATGCTTTCGGCTACAATTGTCACGATTCCTAAACCAGGGAAGCCGCAAGACTTGATCACAAACTATAGGCCTATATCCCTCCTTAATTGTGACATCAAGCTATTCTCGAAAATTCTCGCTAATAGAATTAATGTTATTCTCCCATCACTGATTAACCCGGAGCAAGTGGGGTTTGTCAAATTTCGACAGACAAGAGATGGGATCAGAAGGGTGCTTGATGTCCTACAATTAATTAGGAAAGATAGGATCCCGGTGGCTTTTCTCTCGTTGGACGGAGAAAAAGCCTTTGACCGTATTAACTGGACATACATGAAAGAGGCCCTGGTCAAGTTTGGATTTTCTGGTAATATACTACATGCTATTTTGTCACTTTACTCCGGTCCCTCTGCCAGAGTCTTCTCCTCAGGCTTCCTATCCCCCACCTTCAACATCACCAACGGAACCCGTCAGGGCTGCCCTTTATCACCCCTAATTTTCAATTTATGTATTGAACCTCTGGCGGAAGTGATCCGTCAATCCCCACACATCTTAGGCATACCAATGGGGGGTCATGACTACAAAACTAGTTTATACGTGGACGATGTCCTGATTATGTGTAGGGACCCAGAATCCTCAATCCAAGCTCTACTGGAAATCCTGGGAGACTATTCAAAAGTTTCCTATTATAGGTTAAATATCTCCAAATCCACGCTTCTATCACTAAACTGCTCCCAGGTGAGCCGTACAGCCCTCTCTAAATATGAACTAGACTGCTCGAAGCCCTTCATTACGTATTTAGGCATTAAAATTTTCCCTGTGGTTTCTTTCTACCGACATCACCAAAATGCAACACACTCCCCTATCATGGATTGCTCGAATTAATTTAGTCAAGATGTTGCTCCTACCGAAATTTCTTTATATAGCGAGAGCCCTCCCTTTTACTATACCAAACTTGTTAATAAACAAGCTCCAATCCTTACTACTATGTTTTATTTGGAACGCCAGGAAACCTAGATTTAAGAGACAATACCTCTACTTACGGAAACAATTTGGGGGACTGGCTGTCCCTAACCTGAAATTGTACAACTTTGCCTCAATCCTAGAACCAGTGGTTCACCTCTGGTCTTCTCCCCCTCTACACCATTGGGCAAACATAGAGAACCACGCAGTTTCGTCAGGTTCTATTAAAGATCACCTACTAGCAATATTGCAGGGCTTTCCACCCTTCCCTATCTCTCATTACGGATTGTCGACGATCCAACACCTGATCCCAGTTTGGCACCAAGTTATAGCTAAGACTCAGGCGATCTCAGTCAATAAATATGCTTGTCCCTTATCTATGGTATTTGGCCCGATTCCTAATATACCTCTAAATCAGTGGATTGCTAAAGGGATTTGGATAATAGGGGATCTTTTCACTGACAGGATTTTCAGATCTTTTGAAGACCTCTCCCGTGCATATGGGATCCCCAAATCCCAGTTTTTTGTGTACCTCCAAATTCGCCATGCAATTAATGCCATTCCCCACCCCCCACTACTGAGGGCCAAAACCCCATTCTCTCATTTCCTCCTTTCCTCTGATAGACAAACCAAGGGCCTCTCTGCAGCTTACTCCACCCTCTCAGAGCAGCATCAGGACACCAAATTAGAGTCAATGATGAAGTGGGAATTAGAATTATCTAAATCATTTTCTGTGGAGGACTGGTGGCTGGCAGCAGCCTCAATTCCTAAACACTCTAATTGCATCAACCACACAGAGCTAGCTAGGAAAATACACTTCAGGTGGAGAGGGTGCGGTTCAGCTGGCTCCCTGCCTCATATGTGGTGGTCCTGTCCGGTAATCAGGGGACTCTGGGAGGAAGTCGAGAGACTGATCCAGGATCTTTATCACTCTGGTTTCCTACTTACCCAGGAAATGGCCTTATTAGACTTGCTCACTTGGGAAATTCCCATTACACACCAATCGGTCATACAACATGTTCTTATCGCGACTCGCCTCATCATATCCCACCATTGGAAATCCACCTCCCCTTTACCCTTTAGGGAGATCATCATGAGAATCAACTCTCAATTTCACAACGAAACGTCCTTAGCTATTCCCCCACACCTGGTGGCTAAAAGGAAGTCTAGATGGAGGGTTTAGTTGGATTCGCCCCATATATTTCAGGTATAGGTCCCATGGTCTCACCTTCTCACAAGGTTAAGTCTAGTTAGCACACTGACTATGATACTGGTTGGCTTTACATTACTTTCCCTAACTCTGTTTAATCGCAATGGTCTTGTTTTTCGAAATTATACATGGTATATCTGTTCTGTGGTTATGTTTGTTAAACATCAGTTCTACATTCTTTATCTTTTTTTGGATTATGATTCGCTTGTTAAAATGTTAAATTCAAACAAAAATCTAAATTATTTAAAAAAAAAAAAAAAGACTATCCTTACTTATACTATCAGGCTTACATATGGTTTGGTACTATTTAGGACATAATATACTAGGAAGCTGCTGTGCACTGACTATATCTTTGGTTATTATTTCATACCCCTGGCTTTCCCCTTTTATTGTTTGATCTATTGTACCTGTGTATACTGATGTGTATATCTACTTTTGGATGTCTTTTTATATTTATACTTGCTAAATATTGAATACGTATTTCCCCAGTTTGTATTTTGATCTTTCCACACCATTCCCAGAGGTATATAAATGTGCTTTCTTCTTTATGTGATTTTAACCTTGGACTTTGAAAAAAAAAAAAAGTTTTCAATGCTGGTGTTGGTGCTTCGTGCTGTTTTTTTGAATACGTCACAAATGTATAGTATGTCTGGGAAGACCTCATTAACAAAGTCCTGGAAGACAGGAGGAGTATTGCAGAGACCAAATGGCATGACGGAATACTCGAAATGCAAAGCATGGTGTTTAAGGCGGTCTTCAATTCATCGCCTTCACAAATACGGATTTGGTTATAGGCTCCCTGCAAGTCAGGTTTAGTGAAGATTCTGGCTCCACATAGACGATCAAAGAGCTCAAGGCAACGGATACCGGTTCTTGACAATGATTTTCTTAAAGCCCCGATAATCGATGCAGGGATGAAGAGATCTATCCTTAATGGCAGGAGAAGTTTGCGGATAAAGTCCTTTTAAAAGTTTCATTTGGTATACAGTAGTCTGACATAACTTGGGTTTTGGGCAGAAGCAAGGGGAACACACTAACTCGAGGAGGTGTTGCACCATCCATGAGCTCTATTGGGCAGTCATAGGCCCAATGAGGCGGAAGAGTCTCCGTTTTCTTTTCACAGATGACATCCGCAAATTCCTGATATGGAGTTGGAAGATCAGGAAGAGAAATCAAGGTTGTTGATAGAGAAATGGGGTGCACCAGGGGAAGAAGAGCAAGACACAGAGAATGCCACTGTTGTTTCCAGCGGGTGACTTTGTCTGTTTGCCAGTCCAGTACAGGAGCGTGGAACTGCAGCCACAGGAGGCCTAGGAGAACCATAGAGGTAGAATGTGGCATCACAAGGAACAAAATCTTCTCACTGTGGAGTGCTCCAAACTGAAGCGACAGATTCAGTACGATACTGGATGGTGTCCTTTAAGAGTTCCCCATTAATGGAAGAAACGACCAAAGACTTGACAAAAGGAGTCACAGGAAGATGAAATCTGAATATCAAAGACAAATTAATGAAATTTCCAGTAGAACCAGAATCCAGGAAGACAGAAACTTGAAGCTTGGCCCCGGATGGGCAGTTAAACGTGACTGGTATGGTCAAACAAGGAGAGAATTCATCTTCACCTTGGACTGCCTCTCCCACAAAGCCTAGGCACTGAAGTTTCCCAGACTAACCAGGCATTTCTTCAGGAAGTGAGTTTGGCTGCTGCAATACCAGCAGAGATTGTGGAGACTTCTACAAGTGTGTTCTTCCTTGAACACATTGGCTCTCTCCACTTGCATGGGCTCATTACAATGGAAACTGATGTGAAGGCAGTGGAACCCTCTGGAAGACTGGTGCTAGGCAAGGAAGTCAGCGTGGCCAGATGGGTTCTCGCTGCTAGCGGAGCTCCAATTCCCTCTTTGCAAAACGGATGTAAATTCTTGTAGCGAGATGAATGAGATCATCCAGAGAGGTTGGGAGGTCCCAGCAAGCCAATTCATTTTAAGTTCTACTCGCAAAGCCTCCCCAAAATGCCACTACGAGTATGCGAAACTCTATAGCATTTTGCACCACAGTAGACTTGCTCTGATGTATACAAATCACCAATGAAGCCACAGAGGAGAGACACCAATGCGGAAGGTATCATGAAAAAGTTGCAGATTTGAGTGTCGATTGGTCCCCTCACCCCCAGAGAGGGGTGGCCCAAGCCAAGGCTTCGCCAGACAGGAGTCTGACTACAAAGGCCACCTTGTCACAGTCAGAGGGAAACTGATGTGCCATCATTTCCAGATCAATGGTGACCTAGTTTTCACGGCTGGTCCCGCGCCCAGCAGGTTGGTTTGCGGGCGCAGCCGTGGCTCCCCTGTCTCCCCTGCTTCGGGGACGAGTGGCTCACTCGCTGCCCCATGGTTACAAACTTACCTGGCCACGCTCCAGTCTGTAATCATCCCTAGGCCTGCTGCTGTGCGCTGCCGCACTCTAGGGCGCGCGTGGCAGCTCTCAGCGATTTAAAGTGACAGAGCGCCGGTAATTGTCTAATTGCCGGCCGCTGACCCTATATAACGGTACCGCCTCCGACAGTTCCTTGCCGGATCTATGTGTGCCCAGTGCCATAGAGAAAGCATTCCTAGTGTGTTCCTGACTTATCCGTGTTTCCGACCTTCTGCTATGTCCTCCGACCACGAACCGTTGCCGCCTGCCCTGACCTGCCTGCTTGTCCACGACTACGTCTACGTCTCACAATTCGGTACCACACTCATCTTTTGCTGCCACTGCAAGCAATTCACGCCACTGGAAGCGACCTGGTAGTTTCCTGCCACAGGAAGTCCATCCCGCTTTGCGGCGGGCTCTGGTGAAAACTGGGTGCTACTTAGATTCTGCTCTCTGGTGCGGCTTACACCATCGCTTGCAGTGGTTCAGCGGATCCACTACCACCTGTCGTAACATTAGTTCAGGAACCCCCTGCAAATTTTTTGGGTTCCCATTGAAGTGTGGCGGTAGTGGCAGAGCAAGGCTCACAGTATCAATTGGAGGTCGAGTCACCAAAGGTGTGGAAACATGTGCTGAAAGCCAGCAATGTCTTACAGCCTCTTGAACAGGTATTCTTGATGGAGGCCTTGGCGGGTCACTGCAGCTGCGACCTCCTAGAGATCAGACATGGGCACCTTGGTGGGATCCATGGCCACTATACTGTAACAAACTGAGGTAGGATCCTCTGGGTTACCCTGAGAGATGGATATGAACCACATCAGGGAGCGGAGTCTAAAGATCCCACAGTATGCAACAGAGCCCACCACAAGGCATGTTGGACTTTACTGTGCGAGACTCCCAGGTCGCTATCCCTGACATGGCTCCTGTGGGGACTGCGACTGTGCAGGTGTTGTACTGAAGGAGCAAGCTTGAAATGTGGTCAGTGGACAGGTGGTATGGTCAGAGAAAGCAGCAGGCAAAACGTTGTCAGGTCACTCGCTGTAGGATCAGGGCAAGCGGTAGGCAGGGAATAGAGTATGTACCAAAGGTCAAATCCAAGAAAGACTAGCAAGGCAACACCCCAGGTAATAACACCAACACAGTGGCAAGGTAAGGAAGGGGAAGCTATGTCATTTAGGGTCCAGCGTCCGCTGATTAGTTATCAGCAGAGCGCTGGCCCTTTACATCCATGAGAGTAGTTGTGCACCCTGCCCAGTGTCTGCGAGTGGAACAGGACTGAGGAGAGGTAAGTACTGGCACCAGGGAACAGATGCATAAGCGCGACCACGGTTTGGAGTGGGGACCGTTGTGTGCATCATGACAGAAATGTCCACCCTTGTTTCATCTTCATCATCCTGGAAGATGGCGGCAGATTTATATCAATAATGTATCAGGGCATTTGTCCATTCATGCATCCTTCAGTTATATCAAGTTTGCTAGTGCCGAACTGTATAATGAGTTTTAAAATATCCCCACACCATGATGTTCCCACCTCCAAACACCATACACTATTGGTATGGTGTTTTTGAGATGTTATATAGTGCCTTTTGCCCTCTAAACATGGTGTATATTATGCCATCCAAAAGGGTGAATTTTGGTCTCCTCTGGCCAGACTATATTTTCCCAGTATTTCATAGGCTTGTCTAAATATTGCTGAGAAAACTTTAAATGCACTTAAATATACTTTTTTTCAACAATGTGTCTTGCAGGGTGAACTTGCAGCAAAGGTTGAGTACATATTTTCTCTAAAAAAAAAAAAAGATTGTACCTACTGGTTCCAGGTCTTGCTGTAGCTCTTCACAGGTGGTCCTCTTCTGATAATTAATTTCACTCCTGTCTGAAGTCATGTGGGGGAGCACCTGGTTGTGGCCAGTTAATGTTTATACAGTGCTCACTAGCGCCTTCAGTAGTTTACAAATTCTTCTGTAACCAATGCCATCAGTATGTTTTGCAACGTTGCTGTCATGAGGCCACAGTACAAGGTACGGGGGAAACTGCGCATTTGACCATGATTGTGTCTGGATTGTGCATGTGTTTTACACAGGTCTAAACACTGTCTGATTTCTGTGCTGACTTTGGTTGATTGACAGGTTCTCTGCAACATCCGTCTGCTGATTTTGCAGACTTGTGCTGAGCTTAAAAGGGTTGTCTCATTATGAAGATCATAGTTTAAAATGAGGGGACCAAAAATCTAAGCATGTATGTCCTTGGTTACCATTAGCAAAGCGCTGTGGTTTAAGAGAACTGGCTGCTTTATTTGTGCTTAGCAACGGTATTTGTGCTTAGGTTGGGTTTCGCCCAGCTAAAGCATTACTGGCTGTTGGCTGAGCGTTCTGTCCCGTCCAGGTCATGAAACAGAGCGCACAGGCTAATTCGATGTAGTGAACAGGTCGCTGACGGAAGTGTAGAAGCAACAACATGCATGGAAGGGGGGGGTGGGAGTGTAGAGAGCGAGCAAGAGAAAACAGCAGTCCCATGTAAGATGTGCAGTCCAACGCAAATTACATAGAGAGAACACAGCTGTACTCTGCAGTCCCAAGTAAAAATACTTTTGTGAGACAGATGCAAGGTCCCACGTAAACCACTTGATACAGATGTGCAGTCCCATGTAAACCCAAATAGATAAAGCGTGTAGTTTTGTTCTGTAGAGGTCAGAGGTGTAATAATCTGCAGGATATATCACTGTGTGTGAGAGAGACAAAGATAAAGAAATAACCCATCTTTCCCAGAGTCCTGAATGTCAAATGCCCATTCTAGTTACAAAGAATGTAGGGAGAATGAGAAATTTAGATATAGACTATCGAGTTACACTTAGCTTTTCACTTCCAATGATTCCAGTGTCAGCTGAGAACCTCTCCCTTCCCCCAGCTCACACAGAATGAATCATTACGTGCACACTTTTGGATCTGCAGAGTGAAGATATTCCTGCTGGGAGGAGAAACACGCCCCTCCATTTCACAAGCTCTGCTTGACAACCAGCATAAAAGGAGGCCGATTGTTGTAACGAGACAACCCCTTTCAGGTAATTTAGACTGAGTGTTATTGACAGCTGCCTTTCCCACTAAGGCTGTGTTCTGTGTGTTTTTGGATGTCAGGAGGCCGGTTCAATCACACTTTAGGCCGAGAGTCTGACATCCCATTTAAGATCACTTCTGCTCCAGAGTGTTGTAGGTGATTTAAGTCTATTTTGGCTTGAGCTGGTGTGCTGTGTTTACCATTTTTGGATTACCTGGAATTCAGACCTTTTGGCTGCCTTCTAACCTCTGTCTCTGCCTGTCGTTTGGTACTATTTTGACTATTTTCTGCTGACTCCCCTGCTCTGTTTCGTGTCTGCATGTACTCAGGGTAGGGACAACCGTCCAGTTGTCGTCAACCGTTTAGGGTCAGACGGGCAAGTAGGCAGGGACAGATTTGGGTGGGCCTAGCAAAAGGACTCGCTGTTTGTCACTGCCTATCTGCTCTGTGGGTCCCTAACATTTGCAAGGGTCTTGAGACCGCTCACCGATTTTACCCATCATGAGATGTTTTTTGTATGGCACTTTGGTAATGAGACACCTTTGTGTAGGCCACCAGTTGATATTATTTTTCATCAAGTGGCAGGATTGCTTTCAAATTACAGTTAGGTTTCAGCTGGTGTCATGACTTTTTGCACCTCTTTCTTCATATGTTAAATAATTTTTCCCTGTGTCATTTCTCATTATTACACATTCTCTTTTCATGAGAATAGAATCTTTAGAAATAGATTTACTTTGATGTGCCCAATACTGATTTCACCCACTGTGTATATACACACTCATTCATACATACATCCAGGCACATATATACACAGCACATATATGCATATATAAAATTTGTACCTGTGTATAGATCTGCAGCAACATCCCTCTCTATTTCTTCCCCTCTCCTTCTCTCCCTTCTTTTTCTCTTTTTCCAATTAACTTCTTAGATGCAGATCGGGATGGCTTCCAGGCTGTCTGTGACGTCACCACTCTGGTGACTGACAGTTGCCATGGTGATGTCAGTTCCTTGAATTGACATGCAATTCTTTTCAAGACGGACGCGAGCTGCAGTTTTGAAACACGCAGCGGCGATCCCTCATGTGAACGCCGCTGTGTGTTCGTCATAGCGAGCAGTGATAATCTCACTGCTAATTGTTAGATCCGTCTTGGGGACCGACAGAGCGGACCCCAAGACGGATCCTAAAAGCGCTTGTAACACAAAGGCTATAGCGGCTACAGCAGCTAAATGTTTGTTACCGGCTGAGAAGTGCTTGCTAACTGTGCCGATTCCCTGTTTTTATTCATTCATCTAATAAAAAGGAAACTTCAGAAGAAAAAGGGTGAGTGCCGTGAAAAATCTTTCTTGTTCGTTTTGAATACATCTGTATACTACTATATTCACTGAGCACCAACCAAGTTACTGAAGTTATACGGGCTTGCTGAAGATTTGAATGCTAATTCAATATATGCAGCTGAATTGCGAGTGAACTGAGTTAAGTGTATATCGGTGCCACCCATCTCTTTTTGGTATACCTTGTAACACAAAGTGTATACTCCATGTGAACAAGCCTTTACGTGTGATAACAGCAATCTGCAGATTGCTGACGTCAAGTGAAAATAAAAAGTGAAAATAGTTAAAACACAAAAAATAAAGTAATAATCCACCACCTTTTTCCCTTTACAATATACCATTCTCCCCCAAATTTTTTTCTGTTCATCCTGCAGCACATAAAATAAAATAATAAGCAATCAAAAAATCATATAAACAGCAAAGTGGTACCAATGAAAATATAAGTTCATCCCCGCAATAAAAGCTCTTACACAGCTATGTATACGGAAAAATAAAAGTTATGGCTATCAGAAAATAGCGATGCATAAATATTGTTTTACAATATTTATTTATTGTTTTTTTTAAGGTGCTGCAACATAATGATATTTACCTACAGAGTAAGGGCTTGTTCACACAGAGTTTACACTCCGTGTTACAAGCGCTTTTAGGATCCGTCTTGGGGTCCGCTCTGTCGGTCCCCAAGACGGATCTAAACAATTAGCAGTGAGATTATCACTGCAGTCTATGGCAAACACGCAGCGGCGTTCAGATGAGGGATCGCCGCTGCGTGTTTCAAAAGCGCAGCTCAGCTCCGTCTTGAAAAGAATTGACATGGTGAGCGCTGTGAAAAATGCAAAAGATAACTAAATTTCTGTGTTTTCTTCATCCTGCCTCCAAAAAATTGATTTAAAGGTGATCAAAAAGTCTTGTCTCCCCCAAAAATGGTACTAATAAAAACATCAACTTTTCCCGCAAAAACACGTCCCTACACAGCTCCGAACATAGAAAAATTGAAAGTTTTGGCTCAGACTATGGCGATGCTAAAATGTGTTTTCTTTTTCAAATAAGTGTTTTTATTTTGTGAAAGCAGTAAAACATAAAAAATATACAAATTGGGTATCGCTATATCGAATTGACTTGCTGAGTAAAGCTAGCATGTCATTTGTATCACATGTTGACTGCTGTAAAATAAATAAATAAAAAGCACTACTAGGACTTCTGTATTTTGTTCATCCCGCCTCTCATAAAACCTTGATAAAAAGTGATCACAGCATCAAATGAATCTCAAAATGTTACCATTGAAAATCTCAACCCATCCAGCAAACAAAAATTTATGGCTGCTGGATCATGACAATATAATTTTTTTTTTTTTACGAACGTATTTGTATTGTGTTAAACTAATAAAACATAAAAACTACTATATATAAAATTGATATTGTTACTATACGGTCGATACAATTATCATGTCATTTATACCACATGAAAAATGCTGTAAAAATGAAAAAACAATGGCTGTACTGCAGGTTTCTTTTTCTCCATTTTCACAGCCCAATGATAATAACGTTGTGATACACCTGTGCGGCCAAAATGCACATTTCACTCAAAGAGGAGTTCCTTGAGGAGTTTTAAATCAAAAATGGGGTGACTTCTTGAAGGTTTCATCTGTTCTGACACCTTAGGGGCTTTGCAAATGTGACATGAAAAAAAAAAAAAAAACACTGTTTGGCTATGCACATCCCAAAAACTTTTTTGAAAAAAATAAGTATAGGTGCACACTGGCGAGGCAGTAACATACATCTATTCCAAATGTCAGCGGCACACTATCAACTAAGAAAACATCAAAGGCATATACGAATTTTTGAAAAATGCATTACTGTTAAGGATATATGAAAATTTGGGGTTCTTAGTTCACAATTTTGATCAAAAGTGTTTAAGCTCACCTCCCAATTGCGTCAAATGCAAATGCGACATGGCACCCTCCAAAATCTACGTTCCAAAAGCCCAATACCGGTCCCTCCATTGTATGCCCTGTCAAGTGCCCAAACAGCAGTTTACACCCATATTTAAGGTAATATTCAGAAGAAATTGCATAACAAATTTTAAGGTTCTTTTTTTTTTCCAGGATTGCTTGTGAAAATTAAACCTTCAATTAAAACTGCATATTGTTGGGGGAAAAAAAATTAAATTTCCATTTTCACAACCTAATGCAAAAAAATCTGTGAAACACCTTTGGGATCAATATACTCACTACACCCCTGGATATATTCCCTCAAGGGGTGCAGTTTATAAAATGAGGTCTTTTCAGAGATGGTTATTAAAGTTTTGTAGTAAGGGTATCCGCAAACTTGAAGTGGTGTCTGAACAAATCAGAATGAAAATGTGACCCAAAAATCCAAGAGATACTACTCCTGTTCTGAGGCTTGTAGTTGAGAAAAATAGCCACATACTGGATATCTCTAAAAACAGCAGAATCGGAAGAATCAGTGTTGAGTTGTGTTTCCCTGGTAACATCTACTGTGCACCAGTGAATAATGGGTAAAAATTGAAAATATGCAGTAACATTTTGAAATTTCATCTCCACTTTGCTTTAATTTCTGTGAAACCCCCAAAAGGTTAACAAACTTTCTAAATGCTGTTTTGAATAGTTTAAGGAGTGTAGTTTCTTAGGAATCTGTGTTGCAAATTTTCTTGAAAATGTGAAAAATTGTTACGAAATGTTTATGCCCCCTAATATTGTAAAAAAAGAAAAACCCTTTAAAAATGTTGCCAACATACAGTAGACATATTGTAAATGCTTGTTATAAACAATTTTGTGTGGTATATCGATCTGCCTTAGATGGATACATTTTTGAACTTTGAAAACTGCAATTTTTTCCAGATTTTCTAAACATTTTGATATTTTTCACAAATAAATAAAAGATTGTATGGACAAAAATTTATTTCTAACCTAAAGTACAAAGTATCACAAGAAAAAAGTCTCTGAATTCCATGGATAGGTAAAAGCATTAAAAAGTCATACCCACATAAATTGACATTTGAAAAATGGGGCTGTGTTTTTCAGTCCAAAACTGGCTGTGTCCTGAAGGGGTAAATACCTGCAGGGTCTAAAAGCATACTACAACAATAGATGAATTTCTTGAGGGTTGTAAGTACTACATTGGGATCATTTCAAGGTGTTTCTTGGAAAACATGCTAAAAAATAGCCCTAAAAATGTGTTGGGTAAGACACTGAGCCCACAGATGGGATATTTCCAAAAACGAAAGACTAAATATTGATTTGTATTTCTCTGTTAACATATATTGTGTTCCAAAATAAATTATAGATTTACAGTCTGCTAAAAAACGTAAAGGGTAACAGACTTCCTAAATACTGATCTAAATACTTTAAGTTTTAAAATAGAATGATGTGTGGGAGTGTCTAGCATACCAGCCCCTCAAAGCTAGGACGGAGCTCAACTGGTCCCGAAAAAATGTTGGAAGATTTCTTGAAAACGTGGAAAATTGCTCCTAGCATTGTAAAAAAGTGAAAGGACATTTAACAAATTATGGCAACATAAAATAGATTAGTGACAAATTTGTATTGTTAACAATTTGGGTTGGTATGACTGTTTTAGAAATAGAAAACTTTGTTTTAGATTTTCACAATTTTTTCTTTTTTTTAAATAGAATATGTCAAACAAAATTTTACACTTTCTTGCAGTACAATGTGTCACAAAGTCTCTTAATCAGTTGAGTAGGTAAAAGCATTATAAAAACGTTGGATCCATAAGTAGTACTAAATAGTAGTACATTTAGTATTAATATTAATTATTATCAGAAACCTACAAAAATGTATTTGTGATAACAATACAATAGTGACTGATTTACTATTATTTCTGTTGTGACTTTAAATGGATATGAATTTGGTGCAACTATCACTTGTAAGCAGCAATCACACCTATAATTTCTACTTTGACTTTTGCCAAATTATAAGATTAACTTTTTTTTTCTCTTTTGCTGTTTGTAGTTTCTCCATTACATTCAAGAAAAACAGATCCAACCAAAAGCCAATGTAATGCAAGCGAGACGGAGGCATTTATATCTAAGAGAAGTGAAGTACTAAAAACCGTGATAGAAGTGAACGATTTGGAGGAAGATATTAGAAAGAACCTAACCCATGCTTTAAATACTGAGGCTACAGAACAATACATTAAAGATATCCAGGTAATTTAACCCTTCCAGGACAAAGATTTAATACATTTTAAGGACAATCCTTAATTTCTTAGGTTTTATGTAGGAGAATAATAATAATAATAGTTTTGAAAAATTAAAAATTTCTTGTTTTAAAACTGTTTTATTTTGGTAAAATATTACTAGTTTCATAAACAAATTTATGCAACAAAATGATTCTCTTGCTATTCAGTGTATAAAAATATATTACCCAATATAACTTATCACTATAATGTCCAATATCAGAGTTTTCCTACATACAGGTCCTGGAGCCAGTGTTTACTTTGCCCTCTGCATTTAACTTTTTTTTTTTTTTACAAATAGGTGCTGCTCATTTAATATCCTACAGGTTAAAAGGGGGGAACTTTCCTTATTAGTGAGAGGCACTATGTAGTTGTGTAGAGACTAATACTCCATGGTCACTCCACTGAAATCTAAATATATTTAAACAAGCTCAAGGGAAGAGAACCAAGCCTCTGCATCGCCAGCTACTGGATGTAGTGTTCCTCAAGTCACATGCGACTCATTGAGCCCTGAAATATGACTGACTGGGAGCAATACCACACCAGATATTTTTCTGTAGACAGCTGTTTCAGGATGTTTGCCCTTCATCACTTCAGAGTAGAATACTGGTTGGCAAGCTGAGAGACTACAGATGTAGCTCAAAAGACGTAACAATTCTCATTAGTGAGAAGCACCAGGTCCTTAAAATGTAATGATTGTGGAATGGTTGCAGGAAGAAAGTTTGTCAAAGCCTTGCTTGATGGAAGGGAAATCTCAAAGATATCATATCAGAAGTTCCTGCGGTTGTCCAAGGAGATATATGGAGACCTACCAAAAGATAATAGCCTGAATTCTGATAAAATTTGTGCCATGGCATGCATGCTTTACACTGCGTTTATTATGTGTCATAGACACCTCTATGCCATGTCCAGCAAAAGGGTTTGACTTTGCTGAACGGGTTGTGAATTTACTTAAAGGAGGTGTGGTTTTATGTGTGACGCTGTGTGCCAAAAATGTGCCAACATTTTGGTGCAATTGTTGATAGAGATGGGCGAATCAATTCTAACGAAGTGGAATTCATTTTTGAATTTCAGGAAAACTTCAGTTCTGCATAAAGCGGAAGTTTATGGTACTTTGCGGGAATGAATCGTTTTTTTTTTTTTGTATAAAATGGCCGCGAGCGCATGGCGTGACATGGGGCAGAGAACTCTAGGAGGAAGAAAGGAAAACCCTCAATGACATGTGCAGATATGAAGCCAAACAGCAACCAGCTGTGACTTCACAGCCCTAGAAATACGGATGCCATGTTACATTCTCGCACTTCTCACTGTGACTCCTGTCAATAAGCATCTGGCTGCTGGTGCTGCTGTACTATATTGCACTCTTTAGCAAAGAAACTCGTTTTTTCAGCTACTGGAGTTAAAGACCTTTACAAGTGTGTGTCATATACACACTTGTTACTCAACCAGCGTTATTATTTTGTTTTAGTTTGTGGGGTATCTCCCTAAGTCCAGAGTGGCTGTACTTCTGTCCCATATATGCCTCAATTACATCTGGTTGTTCTGTAGGGTTATTAATACCCAAGGCTTAATTTAACCCCTTGATTGTGGGTTAATTTGCACTAAAATACAGGGTGTGTTTTATTTTTTTGTCCCACATACGCCTAAATTACATCTGGGTGTTCTGTAGGGTATTTAATACCCTAGGCTTAATTTAACCCCTTGATTGTGGGTTAATTTGCACTAAAATACAATTTGTCTTTTTTTAAATTTTTTATCCCATATAACACGTACGCCAAATTACATCTGGTTTGTGTTCTGTAGGGTGATTAATTATCCCAGTTCTTAATTTTAACCCCGTTGATTGTTGGTGTTAATTTGCACTAAAATACAATTTGTCTTTTTTTTATTTTTTATCCCATATACAGTACGCCTAAATTACATCTGGTTGTTCTGTAGGGTATTTAATACCCAAGGCCTAATTTAACCCCTTGAATGTGGGGTTAATTTGAGCACTAAAATTCAGGGTGTTCGTTTTATTGTTTTGGTCCATATACTCCTAAATACATCTAAGTTGTTCAGTAGGGTATTTCATACCTCAAGCTTAATTGGAATCTATTGATTGTGTGTTAATTTTGGACAATATACAGTTGTTGTCTGTTTTAATCATGGTAAAGGCATCTTCATTAAACAGAGTCTGGAAATTTGTTTTATTCAACAGTATTCAGACAGAGAGGGGTCAGGCCCTTCACATGCGAGTGGGCAGTGGCATCAAACGTTACTGATAGCACAGGTTGCGGGGGGAGGGGGGGTGGGGTGGAGTGGGAGGGGGGGGACAGGTAAAGGGGGGGGTGGGTGAGTGTGGGGGGGTACGTTAGTCGGTGGGAAGGGGGAGGCAGGGGGGGGGTGCAGTGGTGTGGGGAACGTACTTGTGGTGTGAGGTTATTGGGGGTCAGGGTTGCTGTATTTAGGATATGACCAGTCACCCCTGGGTCGTAAAGTGGTATTGCCTATAGTCAGTATTGGGGTGGGTAGCTAAACACAGAGGATAAAGAGCGAGTTCATGTTACAGACGGATAGCAGACACTTAATGTGCCCCAGGAGAGAGGTTGGGACAATTATTGTGTGGGCCTGCGGAGGATGCAGCTGCGAGTGTCCGCTTGACGTGGACCGTGCTCTGAGGCCGACAGTAATTTGGCCGGGTGGGGTGTGAAAAAAAAAAAAGGTGTGGCGGGAGGAGGTCCTTTTGGGGGTGGGTTTTGGTTGTTAAAGTTGGTTGGGGCGGCAGGGGAGATGCAGGAGCAAATTGTACAGATGATGTGAAATGGTTTTAGAGAGGGGGGATGGTTCGAGGGATGTGTGGGGCTGGCTGGTGGGGTTGAGAGGTTCCGTCTGTTCGGCGGCAGACAACGAGGGAGTTAGATCGGGCGTGTATAGGTAAAAAACAAAGAGTTTGCGCTGCAATGGGCCGGTACATTCTAAGAATTTCTGGGTTCCCATATTGTTTTTGTCGGCTATTGGGTTGTTAGCCTCTGATCGCTCGAGTTATGGTATGCACTTTCACTCTAGGCTGTTCGCTGATTGCTACTGTTTTTGGACTTATTTTGTGGGGGGGTGGGTGGTGCCGACTTGATGGGCGGATGGTGCTCCTATTGCAACATGATTTTGGACACGCAATATCCTACATTGTATGGTCTCGAATATTAATTTAGAAGTCTCTCACGAATCCGGATTGGGGCTCTGTGCAACTAATTGGTCGGTGGTGGGTGTCTACAAAGGATTCTGTCGAATAGGGATGGATTTGGAAGACCTTTGAGATGGTGGGCACATGCGCCTATGGAAGGACATCTGAGGAAAATATATTGTGTAAGTGGTATATGCCGAATGTGCGCCACGGAGGGTGTTTGGGTAAGGTCTCGAAGGTGGTAAGGCATAGAGGGCAATCTAATCAAGGGTCAGAGTTCTTGGGGAGGCATTTGGGGGAAGAAGGATGTTGAGTGTGGGTAGTTCATGCGGTTGTGAGTGGCCGTCGCGGCTAGGGTGTGGTGGTCAGGGGTGGGTCGATCGGCGGGTCGAAGTGGGGGCCGATGGAGTGGAGCACGTGTTTCAGTAAGGTGTTGGGGTGGCCCTGGGAGTGTTTTGTAGGAAGGGGTCAAGTGGTTGGGCATCATGGTGTCGATGGGGATCGGGGGGGTGGGGGAGGGGAAAGTGGCTTTCGGAAATTGGTGTCGCGTTGGAGGTGTAGTACTGGGGTTTGTCGTGACCCACCCGGGGGACGCAATCAGTAGGGAGTTGACAAAAAACTATGCAACTTGGGCTTTGTAGTGAACGCGAGTAACGAGGAGACCAGTCCGTGAAGGGGTCCTCATACGTGAAGGTATGGGGCTGCGACATGGCGCGGAAACTTATAGCCATATCTGTAAGCGAGATCCGGGGGTACGTCACTAGATACTAAGTTAAGAGGAGTTCGGAGTAAGGTGTGGTCGGACGGTGTGTGGGACATGAATAGGAAATTCCTTGGCTCTCTACGACTCCCATGTTAGGTACATGTCAATTGGTAATGCACCACTGGTGATTGCTCTAATCTGCCGTTAGTTCGCTTAGGTTATGGGTAGTCCTGTTGTTTGGAGTGGTTGATCGGGGTTGCGGTGCTCGAAGTTGGGGGACCTGAATTCCCGAGCAGACGTAGTTCGGCAGAAGTGGTGGTGCCTTTGTTAGTACACTGGTTGTGCGGTTCGTGTGGGAGCGGTTCACGTGTGAGTCAGGGAGTGTGTAGGGTAGGGCCATGGCCAGGCCTGGTGGGTGGTGGCAGGTACAACAGGCAGAATCAGGTGTCATGGGTCATCACCATCAGGGTGACACGCGGCATAAGTCTTCAGCCAGGAGTCGAAGGGTCGGTTAGAGCACAGGGGCGAGACGCGATCTGTGGCCGGCATGGGGAGCTGGTTTTGGTCGTTTGGGATGTCCCCTAATACATCTAGTACGCATACCGGGCAATGGGGGCTTCCATGGCAGGCAGGGGGGCAAGGGGGAGGCTTTGGCATGGGACGTGGTATGGGTCTGGCCGGAGGCCTCGGGAACGTTGGATGGCGAGCATGGGGTGTGGGGGAGGGGGACGTGTAGGGGAAGCGAGGATGTTAGTCAACGCCCGGGGGCGGATTAGCTTGTGTAAGTGCCTCTCCTCTATCCGACTAAGCTAAGGGAACAGTGTATGCCAGCCGCCCACTCAACGCTTGTACCGTCCGTTTTATTAATTGCCTCGGGTGGAGCTCCTTTGTGAGGTTTTTGTTCCGAAGATGGTTGTTGGACGTTGCTGGTGGCAATAAGATTAAGATGGGCGTATTTCTAGCCCTGGTGTAAGCATCTTGGTGACTTTATGCTGCTGGTGACGTCGGCCAAGCCGTAAATTTAGATTTGTACCCCCCGGGCCAATGCTTTGCCAACCAGATCTGTGCCTTTGAGTGCATCTGGAGCGAGATTAAAGAGAAACCGCCAAAGGAAGTTGAGTTGGGTGGGCGCCTCATTTGACGTTGAAAGATGGGGGTGTGGGGGTTGAGGGGTTCCTACGGTTTCTTGTGACTTCCATAGTTGTCAGCGGTGGTAGTACGGTGAACGTTGTGGTGGCTGAGTGACGGGTGTGGTAGTTGTGGACTTTACGGGATTCCGGGGTCCGGGGGTGGGGAGCAGGGAGAGTACATGGTCCAGTTTTACGAGCCCACTGGGTTGATAGTTGTAGCGTGAGTCCGAGTTATGGGTATTTGGTCCGTGTGTAGGGCTGCGCATGGGTGGGAGTGGCCTGGGACGAAGGGGGTTAATTATATTATAATTTTTTGGGGGGGGTGTAGCCCGCAGACCACGAATGTACTAGCGCAAAATGCCGATTAAGTGGGGTGGCAAGTACGGTCCGTTCCGCCGGGGCTACGCGGTGTGCCGGGGGGGTGGCAGAGCGTGCACGTTCTGTGGGGGGGGGTTGAAGGCCTAAACGGCTTTGGGTTTGGGCCTGGGGGTGGATGGGGAAGGGTAGGGGTGGTTGGGGGGGTTTCAGGGCCGAGCCTCCCAGTACGGCAGGCTGGGCTGCGGGTCAACATTGTCTGGCCGAAACCGGGTGTGTCTCAGGCGCGGTGACCGACGGGCGGAGTGATGGAGGTGGGGGGTGGGTGACGGGACGGGGGGTGGGGGTGTGGACGTTGGGGGGGAATAGGGGGGGGGGGGTGATGAAGGGAGTGGTACGCCGGTCGGTCACGATTAAGGAGTCGTAAGTATGCTGGCGTGGGCGCATCCTGGGGACCACAGAGTGCAGGGTAACAGTGTTGTGTCCATGCAGTTCTATTTTGCACGTCTGGGTTAGCTGTCTACCGGCAGAGGGGACGGGGGGATTGTTGGAAGAGAGGGGCTGGGTTAGGGGGTGGTGTACTTACCTTACCTCTGGTGGACTGGAGCAGGTGCGTTAGAACGAGGCGTTCCGGGCTTGTTTGGCAGTATGGGCAATTAAGTCACGGTGGAGCAATTGCTATGTTAGTAGAGCTTAAGGCGTACGGACGGCTCATTTCCGGGTTTGTTTAGGCGTCTGCGGAGGGGTCGGATCTGGGCGCTGGGAGCGGAGTCCGGATCCCCAGGCATCGCTGGGTCGGTTGGGGGCCCCACTTGTAGTCCCTCTTCCCACTTTGGGCTTTTTCCTCGGCGAAAGGGGGTTTGTCCGGTGCGTCAGGCAGCCATCATGGGCGCACATGTTATGGTTCGAGAGTTCCTGTGATGACGTAGAAGGGTGGGTGAGGTTCCAGCAATACCGAACGGGGCTCAAATCCTCGACAGTGCCAGGTAGAGTATTCTGGAAGAATGCCGAGTGGAGAACTGGGTGGTGCGATAGGCACTTTCATGGCGACAAATCCGTACAAGATTGCCTGAAGCACGCCTATCGGGTTCCTTTTGGGGGAAGGTCTGACATTGTGCAGGGGGGGGAACGTGGGGACCCCTGTCGAGGAGTGGTGTAAATGGGGGGGGGGGGGGTGGGCCCCAAAGCAAGGGGAAGGGTATGTATATGGATCGATAGTTTTTTCGGCGACCGTCGGTGCGGTTTGGGAAAAGAGTGGGCCAGGGGCCATTGGTGAGTTTCGAGGTCAGATGGAGTGAAGGGAGGTGTACGTCTGACTTGGGTTGTGGGTACTAGTGGAACATTACAATTCACCCATTTGCATCGGAGATTGATCTGTGTGCACCGGGGTAAGCTGGCATTACACTACTGTCGAGTGGTCATGGGGGAGGGTGTTTGGGGGAGTGGGCCGCGGTGGGGTGGGACAGGGGTGTAAAACTATGCGAGCGGTTGGACATTCGAGTGGATGACGATCTCCCAATGGGATCCAGAGGGGGATGTTGGGCTTGTACGCGGGGTGTGGGTGTTGTTTAGTGTAGGGTAAGCGAAGAGGTAAGAGAGGGTAGCAACGGGGTGTGGGAGTAAGGCGAAGAGGTCAGAGGGGGGTAATAAAATAAAGGTTGGGGCGGCAAATTTTCGAGTGTATTGTTTGCCTTATACAAACTTTGGACACAGATATTCTAATGGGGGGGGGATCTCCGTTATACTTGGACTCTGATGAACGCAGCGCATTTGAGGATTGCCGACGATGCGCAGAAGTTATTCATGTTTGTGTGATCCCGTGTGCTATTCTATGTGCTGCCGAATCGACGCTCCTCCCTTACATGTGACTTGACCTTGGCGAGGAGTTATCCTCATTTTGCTCGGACGTATCCTACTGTGCCATACTTCTGCCCGTGGGGACGGTTGGGGGTTAGGATCAGTTTGCAGCACCATCATCAGCATCCTAGAGTATCTGGAGTACATTTGTGATGAGGGCATCTTCCTTCACCCGCCTAGTGATGTGAGGAGTACTATCCAGTAGGCAGCAGTGACCTGGAGGCAGACCCAGAACCAGCAGGGGGGCACTTACATGGACAGTCACTCTGCCTACCGCCCTGCATAGAAGATCCCTGGAGCTAACAGGGCACAAGACTGTATGTTGATGTTCCTCAAGCTATGCCGATTTGCACTGGAGAATCTGACTTGTCCCCCCTGCCGATAGTGTGGCATCAGAGCAGGTTGTTCATTGCTGAGTCGTAGGGCCAACGTTACCGGGGCCAAGGGATACCTGCTGCTATGTCCAGCACGTGAAATAGTGTGGAGAGTACTCACCTTAGTCAAGAAGTGAGAGTGAGTCGGTTGGATACGGCCCAGGTAAATTGGTCCAACACACTCAATGCGTTTAGCATCAGATTAGAACACATCCATGACGCTTCACCAAAAAGCTTTGAGGAGAATGAGTGACTGGAATTCTTCTAGCTACCTGCCTCAGCTACTAATTGGCTGATTGCGCCGAGGACCGCACCTGCTGATGCCACACATCATGCATGGACCGAGCTGCTGCCATTCTGCCCGACCGGCCCCATCCCTTGTACCAGGAACAGCTATTGGGCCACAGGGGCACCGTCTAGTTGTAATTAGGAATACAATAAAGTTGCAGAGATTGCCCGCTCATGGGAGCATCAACTAGAATACTATTATTGCGTGCATAGGAAGCTGTTGAAAAGTAAAAGTGTTTGGTCCGTATTAATTGTATAAAGGACTATACATATTTTGTGATTTTTTTTTTATTTTAATTAGTAAAGCCAAGTTTTTTTGAATAAAGATGACTGAATTTTCATTATTAAAAATTGCCACACCCTCCCCCTTTGTCATTGGGCCCAATCTTGGGCATACTCATGCTGCTGCCCCCTCCAGCTGTTCATTGGCCCCCTGTGGTCTACGCATTTTTGCTCCCACCCCCAAATTTGTCATTGTGCCACTCCCAACCTCCTGCGTTGCGCCCCCACCTCCACCCCTCTGTTTTTGGGGGCCATTCGTGGCCTACCGATGTTGCTGCCACCTTCTCAACCTGTTATTGTGCCCTCGTGGTCAGTGATTTCGCCACCTTTTCTCAACCTGTCTTTGCCACTCTGCGATTTAGTGATGTTGCTGCCACCCCCCACACTCTGTGATTGAGCCACCTGGGCCTACTGATGTTGCTGCCCCCTTCTCAACCTTCTTTGTGCCCTCTCACAATCGGATCGGGATTGTCTGTGATTAGGTACCAAAAAGCAGGGGGTACAGAACACAGAAGACATGAAAATACCTTTTTTACTGGTCACCTCTGTTTTGGCAACTTTGTTTTTGGCTTAGCAATGCATGGTTTATTGACCGATTGAAAGCAGACGGATGAAAGGAAAGGCAAACAATCATGACGCAATGCAAAATTACTGCCGACACCCCTCCTTTCTTTCTGGGGGGGCTCTACATGTTTCAGTGTTTAACAGAGCAGTTCTGTCAAATCTGTGGAATCATTGATGTGGGTGAAAAGGGTGCGCTTTTTTGACGCTATAGTAGGATCTGGGCCCCTCAGTTTCGGTTTTTTTCCACTGGCGCTACTTTACCTTGTCGGCTACCCCCTACTTCATTTTTTTGGTCAGTTTTGGGCCCCTGAAAACTGGGCAGAGAAGTAAGTGTGAAGCATAGAATACTCATATTCCGGGGTCATTAACCCTTAAACCGAAGCCTAAAAGTAGTTAATGAAAAAAATTTTTTTAGTTTTTTCCCCTTGCTTTCAACAGTTTTAAATTTTTATTTTTTTCAATGACGCAGTTTGTAGGCCTCGTTTTATTTGAGACAAGTTGTACTTTATGGGGAATAGTTTTAAGTTCACTTATAAATAATTGCAATATTTTTTATTTATTTTAATTTTTTTTACACCATTCACATTTCACATTTAATAACTTGTTAGATTAATTCTACAGGTTATTACGGTCATGTGGATACCTAATATTGTGTAGGTTTTTTTGTGTGTTGTAATTTATGCACAATTATTTTTTATTAAATATTTATTTTTATTTTATTTATTTTTTTATTCTTTATTTTTACACTTTTTATGTTTTTTTTTTTACTTTTTTTTTACTCCCATGAAGGGAGAACTGTTTTACATTTTTTTTTATTTATACTTAGTAATGTATTAGCATATTCATATATGCTAAAACATTCTAATCTGTGTCACTTTGACACAGGCAGTGATCTGGACAGCACACAGTGCGTCCTAGTCACTGGCTTAGTACACAGACAACTCTGGGCCACTCTAAGGTCCCCAGGCTGATTGTGCAGCCGTTCCCTGGGCTCTGTCGGGTCACCGGGTGTTTCCGATCACCCGACAGAGCACTGGAACTCTTTGATTGCGCTGCGGTAACACACCGCTGCAATCAAATGGTTAAAGCACCGGGTTGCGGAGTTTTCCTCAACACCCCGGTGCTCGCCGGACATGCTCTGGGATCGGGGCTGTGTAGTACAGCCCCGATCCTTGCGCAGCTGCGGCGCCGCGCGCTGCAAACTCCGATGTCTGCAGCGACGCCAAAAGACGTCGCTACAGACGAATGACCCGCACCGGCTGACGCCAAAAGACAGTGCGCAGTCGTTAAGGAGTTAAGGGGCTAAAACATAATGACAACTATATAAATTTGATATCTTCAGAAAAGTGCTGACCCGTAGAATAAAGATACTGTCATTCACACCACAAAGTGCACTCCATAAAAACTAAACTAAAAAATTTGTGCAAATGTGTCCCACCCCCTACAATTTTTTTTTATTTTTTGTTTCACAATACATTTTATGCTACAATAAATGCTACCACTAGAAATGCAACCTCTCCTGCAAGCCCTCATACAGTTATATTGACATGGAAATAAAAATAGGTCTTTCTCGTCAATATCATTGGGGGACACAGCACCTTGGGTATAGGCCCTTTCCCTAGGAGGCTGACAGTAGGAGGACCAAGCGTGTTGGCTGTGCCCGACAGACTATATCCCTCCTCCTGAAACCAGGCTAATCAGTTTTAGGCTAGTGTCTGTAGGAGGCAGATGCTTCTCCGCAGCTCTGCTGAAGCTGTTTGTTTTTCCTTTTTCTTTCAAGTGGCTATCAAGCCCTTAGCTCTCACTTGTCCGATGGTGATGGAGCCTCCAGCTGTCACCTGTTGGGGGGGGGGGCATCAATGTGTGGCTGCACTGTTACTGTGAAACCAGTCAGTTCTTTAGCTGGCTGATCTTCGTTGGTGCTGCTCTCCCGTCTCCAAAATGGCCACCTACCTGGCTCTTTTTTCCGGATTCCGGTAGCCTCACCTACGGGTGCATGGTACCAAAGGTGTGATGCCGCAACGCCCGAAGACTTTGGATTGGTGAGTACTCCGTTATTCCGTTTCCCTGTGCCCACTCCCCAGCAGCGGTTGTCCCAGTGTTAGGCGGCCATGCAGGGGTGGGGAACACATTCTCACTCTCAGCCCTGGCCAGCACGAGGCAGCAGGGCATGTCTGGCCTGCTGCATCGGTTCTGGGCAACTATTGCGATAACACGCCATTTTTTGCTGTGGTACTGCACATCCGGGCTAGGAAAAGGAAAAAAGAAAAGAGGGAAAAAAAACCTGCTGCTTTTGTCTTACTGCCAGTCTACCACCTCTGCGCTGGATGTTTCCCATACAGAGAGTTGCATGTGAGGACTAGAGTTTTCTCTTCCTCAAATGTGACCTGAGCTCTGTTGGGACAGATGGTGGACAGACATGGAAGCTCCGGGCCTGGATACAGCCTTTTATTTTTATCTGGGGACTCCCCCTAACTCTGGCTTGGGCCAGAAAGCGGATGATGTAACGGTGACAGCTGTGCTAGCCCTTATACGGGCGGTCAGAGACTCCCTTCATGCGTTGAGGATGTCTAAACCTCTCATGGAAGGTTTTGTTAATCACAGCAGACGTCGATGTTTATTGTTATCCATTCTTTTTAGAGTCGGAGGAACTTGTTGTCAAGGATTGGGACACCCTGAAAGCACCAGCTTGTTTTTAATCACTGGTGTGCTATGGCAGACTTGCTCTGCTCAGGTGTTCTGTGGTTTCATTACCTTAGCCTAGCTTTGTCAGGACAGTGTTAAATGCCCCACCCGCCTGCTGGAAGCTTTGAGTAGAGACTCAGGAGAAATTGTAGCTCTATGGCAGTGTTTCTCAACTCCTGTCCTCAGGACTAGAGATGGGCGAATTTTTCGAAATTCGGTTCGCTCACTTTGCCGAATTTCCCGACAAAAAATAATTTTTGTTCCGAATTATTTTGGGGACAAATCACATTAAAAAAACATTTTTTCCAAACTCACAGAGCCTGCAGGGTCTGTAAACGTTTCCCACGCTTAAAAGCAGAGGGAGTTTGGGTTTGGTTTCTACAGTTTTGTTTTAGTATACACGCCATAATGCCCCCCGCCTTTTAGAATCGCTTCACTAAAAATTCCCTGGGCACTAAGGGGGCAAAACTGCCAAAAAACTGAAGGGGGAATGTACCAAAAAGTTATGGCACGACAGGGGGGAAAAAAACAAGCTAGGCTCAGGTACAACATCAGGTGACGAGTGTGGGGGTGACGGCGGCAGCCACAGCACACATGAGGTCAACAGGGGCACAATGACACAGTGTGTATCACGGCAGCACCCAAGCACAGCAGAGGTCAACAGTGGCACAAGCATTCTGGGGGTGGCAAAAACATAGTGGGCCCAGAGGGAACAATGACGAGAGGGAGGAACGGCGGCAGCAGCATGAGGTCAACAGGGCACAATACAGTGTGTGGGCCCACAGCAGCAGCCACAGCACAGCATGAGGCCCAACATGCCCCACAATGACACAGTGTTAGGTCACGGCCAGCAGCATGAGGTCAATAGTGGCACAATGCTTTCTAGAGGGGCAAAACAGTAGAATCCACAGATTGGCACAATGACAAGGGGGAGGTGGACGGGGGCGGGAGCAACACATGGGGGCAAATGGCAAAAATCCACAGTGTGATGTAAAATGGCACCAGCAACAACAGCACATGGGGTCAGACATGGCCAAAGACAGGTGTTGAATTGGGGGGGCCCAAAACTTTTCCCGGGTAAAGAGGGTTTGGGGTGGCAGATGAAAACGTCACAATGTGGGCATCAGCCGGGTGGCGCACAAATAGGGCTGAGGAGGTAGTTTAAACCCCAACTCTTTCTCACAGTTTGGGTGAGGCGTCATGGTGATTAGTCTGACCCTAAGGCATTGGTGTTGAAATCCTGGCCATCCACTCCTGATTCATCTTTACAAAGGGCATCGTTTCTACATTTCCCGTGGACAAGCGGGTTCTCCTTGGGGTAACGATGGCCCCCGCCGCACTGAACACCCGCTCTGATGCCACACTACTGGCCGGGCAGGACAGCTTCTCCACTGCAAACTCGGCAAGTTGCGGCCACATATCCAGTTTGGCTGCCCAGTGGGTCCAGCGGATCTTCTAACTGGGGTGGCAGAGTGGCTGCCCAAAGTAGGCCACACCACCTGTTGGTTCGGGGGTCTGCTCCAGGTCCTGCTGCTGCTGGCGATGCCCTCCTCACTAGGCAGGTGACGGAAGCTGCTCATCAGTGACTCCAGACTTAGGTTGCTGCTGATGGAGCTGGTACTGCTCCGACCCCCCCAGCTTCCCCCAGCAGCCCCAGGTCAGACTTGTCAGTGGGACGATGCCGCACATTGGCAGCGGCCATCTGACTACGGAGGATTTCCCTATAGTATTTGAGTTTGTCCTCCCTCTCAATAGCTGGGAAAAAGGCTCCCATATTGGACCGGTAGCGAGGGTCCAATAGGGTGGAGAGCCAGAAGCCATCCCTCTGCCGGATGCTGACTATTCGGCTGTCACTAGCCAGGCAAATCAGCATGCTGGGGGCCCATCTGCACAAGTGACTCCAAAGGGGCTCCCTGCCTCCATCTCCACTGTATACTGCCACGGTGCTTGCGGGTCATCTGCCTCATCTTCCTCATTCCATCTAGCTCCTCCAGCTGCTCCTGCTCCTCCTCTCTTGTCACCTGGGTAGAAAATCCACTCATTTCACCAGACAATGCTTTTGCTCCAATGTCCTCCTCCTTCCTCCTCCATTTCAGTCCCCCCCGGACTCATGTGGCCGCGAGATGTAGTCGCCATGTCTCCAGTTCCCTGCCAGACAGATTTTTCAGCATCTGTTCCCGGACATGAAGCAGTGGAATGACGTTATTCATCCCGTAGTCCTGGCGACTGACAAATAATGTGGCCTCCTCGAATGGCCTCAACAAACGGCAGGTGTCCGCATGAGCTGCCACTGGCTGACATCAAGTTACACAGGGGAGGGACTCCTGTCCCCCTGGAATCATCAAAAAAATCGTTAATGGCCTTTCTCTGTTCATACAGTCGGTCCAACATGTTTCAGGGTGGAATTCCAACGGGTGGAAACATCGCATATGAGAGTGTGTTGGGGGAGGCCGTTTTGCCGCTGCAACTCGACGAGGGTGTTCCTAGCTTTGTACGAATGGATGAAGTGCATGCACAGTTTCATGGCCAGTTGCAGAATTTTCTGAAGATCGGTGGAAGACTTGAGGAACCGTTTAACAAACACATTTAACACCTGCACCAATCAGGGCGCATGGACCAAACCCCTCCCCGGGGCAGCGCGGACACCATATTTCCTCCCATTGTCCCTCCCCATGGTTCCGATTTGCAGTTGGCGCGGAGAAAGCCACACATCGATTTCTTGCTGCATGACGCGGAGCAGTTCCTCCCCTGTGTGACTTCGTTCACCGAGGCAAGCCAGGTGTAGAACTGCGTGACACCGCTGTGCCCTACACATGTGGTATGATGGAGCAGTACTTGTGGAGGCTGAGATGGTGGTGGTGGTGGAGGAGGAGGAGGCGGACATTGGCGCAGGAGCCGCAGTTTGACAACGTGGAGGAGAAAGCGGCGTCTCCTGTCCAAGTTGTTGGTGTGCCTGGGCCGGAAGCACATTCACCCAGTGGGCCGTAAAGGACATGTACTGGCCCTGACCGTAGTTACAGCTCCAGACGTCCGCGCTGCCGTGCACCTTGGAACAAACCGATAAGCTCAAGGACTGGCCCACCTTCTGTTCTACATATTTATGAAGTGCTGGTACTGCTTTTTTGTAAAAGAAATTAACGGCTTGGAACTCTCCATCTCGGCTCGGCACAAGCCATTAGTTCTCTGAACGGTGCAGAGTCCACCATTTGGAAAGGGAGGGACTGCAGCACCAATAACTTGGACAGGAGTACGGATGGTTGGACGCATACTGTTGTCTCTTTGCAATCGCTGAACGACTGCTGGCGCCATGGTAGGAGGAGCAGGAGCATCTGGACCGGGAAATGATGTCAAAGAGAAACAGCTCCTTCTGCAGAGGTGGTGGAGCCTTGACTGGCTGCAATGGCATGCGTGCCACTGGGCGCTGCTGTTGCTACTGCGGCGGCAGGATGGACCACCACATCTGAGCCACTTTTCTCCCAGGCCACCGGATGGTGACGCTGCATGTGTTGACGCAGGGCCGTGGTCCCAAAACGTTAGCTCCCTGGCCAAGCTTCACTTTCTGCCTACGATTCTACATATACCCATATTTGGCTCCTCCGGTGTCTTAACAAAGAACTGCCACACCGCCGAGTATCGGAATTTTACCGCCAACCACTCCGCACTGAGTGACTCCCTCCCGCCGCTGCCTCGCTGAGCCCCTGTGCCGCTACTTTCTTGGACCTGCGAAGCGAGTTTTTTACCCGGGGCCGCTTGGCTCCCGCCCTTTACACTGCTACCCTGCTGACTTCGGCCACACAACCGATTTTGCTGGCGCCCGCTGCCTGAGCGCAAGCTGACGCCCTCTTCTCCTGCGATGATGAAGCCCTTGCCTCACCCCGGCTCCCAAGTGCGGTCGGCTACATCATCATCTATTTGTGTCTCATCGTCACTGCCCGTCCCCATCACCCCGGGCTTGGTATGCAGAGGCGACCCCTCACAACAAAGGGCCTCCCATGCCACTCTCAACATCTATACTTTGCCGCCTATGCAAAAAGCAGGGGGTATTGGCCCCATTTCTTCGCTGCCAAGTAGCTTTCTGACTGCCCTCCTCAAATTGTTCATCCTCGCTTTTATAGTTTGGGGCTGAGCCCAGACCACATAGTAGATCTCTGGCTGAGGGAACCGGATGGGACAGAGGCGGGTTGAGGACAGGTGAGGGACGCTAACCCGCTCCCGGGCCATGCCAACTAAGGGTTGTGTCTGACGTTCCCACCGACTCTTGGCTGGGGTTGTCAGATGTCATCTGGTAGGAAGTGGATGACCTAGTCAACCAATCAAGAACCCCTGGGTTGCTAGGGCAGCACACGGCCGCTAGATGACAGCGGCAGTTGTGGCCTCACCGAGTGGCCCTTGCTGCGACGTCCCCTTGCTGTGCTGCGACCTGGGCCTGGAATGTTTGTGCCTTTGCCACTCGCAGGTAAAGAGCCTGCCACCTCTCTGTCTGACATAATGTTTGTTCTAAAATGTACAGACACTGTTTGATGAAGATATCTGTATATGATAAATACACACCCTGTATTTGACTCCAAATGAAGCCAGTAACAAGCTTGGTAACCCTTGGATATAAATTGTGCTCCACAGATGGGCAGGAAATATTGACTTTTATGTGCCGTTTAAAAACTCTGTGTATTTTACTGAATATAAAAGCACAAACAGGCTTAATTAACCTTCGGATATGAATTATGCTACAGAATTTCTTCTGTGGCGGTGAAAAACAAAGTTTCTTTTACTGAGTACAACTGCAGAACAACGCTTAATTAACCCCTGGATGTAAATTGCGCAAAAGAATTGAGCAACCAAAAACTACGAGCTTTGTAGCGTGTTACAATGGCGTGTTTTCTACGCTACACAACAAGAGAAAAAATTTTAATTAACCTTCGCTTGTGAATTAGGCTGCAGGAAAAATGTATTTTTTGGCGGTGAAAGACGGTTTATTTTAGTCACCACAGCAGAAAAACAACGCTTAATTAACCCCTGGATGTAAATTGCGCCAAACAATTGAGCAACCACAAACTACAAGCTTTGTAGCGTGTTACAATGGCGTGTTTTCTACGCTACACAACAAGAGAAAAAATTGTAATTAACCTTCGCTTGTGAATTAGGCTGCAGGAAAAATATATTTTTTGCGGTGAAAGACGGTTTATTTTAGTCACCACAGCAGAAAAACAACGCTTAATTAACCCCTGGATGTAAATTGTGCCAAACAATTGAGCAACCACAAACTACGAGCTTTGTAGCGTGTTACAATGGCGTGTTTTCTACGCTACACAACAAGAGAAAAAATTGTAATTAACCTTCGCTTGTGAATTAGGCTACAGGAAAAATTTATTTTTTGGCGGTGAAAGACGGTTTATTTTTGTCACCACAGCAGAAAAACAACGCTTAATTAACCCCTGGATGTAAATTGCGCAAAAGAATTGAGCAGCCACAAACTACGAGCTTTGTAGCGTGTTACAATGGCGTGTTTTCTACGCTACACAACAAGAGAAAAAATTGTAATTAACCTTCGCTTGTGAATTAGGCTGCAGGAAAAATGTATTTTTTGGCGGTGAAAGACGGTTTATTTTAGTCACCACAGCAGAAAAACAACGCTTAATTAACCCCTGGATGTAAATTGCGCCAAACAATTGAGCAACCACAAACTACGAGCTTTGTAGCGTGTTACAATGGCGTGTTTTCTACGCTACACAACAAGAGAAAAAATTGTAATTAACCTTCGCTTGTGAATTAGGCTGCAGGAAAAATTTATTTTTTGGCGGTGAAAGACGGTTTTCTGCTGTGGTGACAAAAATAAACCGTCTTTCACCGCCAAAAAATAAATTTTTCCTGCAGCCTAATTCACAAGCAAAGGTTAATTACAATTTTTTCTCTTGTTGTGTAGCGTAGAAAACACGCCATTGTAACATGCTACAAAGCTCGTAGTTTGTGGTTGCTCAATTGTTTGGCGCAATTTACATCCAGGGGATAATTAAGCGTTTTTTTTTCTGCTGTGGTGTCAAAAATTTTGACACCACAGCAGAAAAAAAACGCTTAATTATCCCCTGGATGTAAATTGCGCCAAACAATTGAGCAACCACAAACTACGAGCTTTGTAGCGTGTTACAATGGCGTTATTTTTTTTTACGCTACACAACAAGAGAAAAAATTGTAATTAACCTTCGCTTGTTAATTTTGCTACAACAAAATTTTATTTTTTTGCGGTGAAAAAAGACGGTTTATTTTTGACACCACAGCAGAAAAACAACGCTTAATTAACCCCTGGATGTAAATTGCGCAAAAGAATTGAGCAGCCACAAACTACTAGCTTTGTAGCGTGTTACAATGGCGTATTTTTTAAGCTACACACCAAGAGAAAACATTGTAATTAACCCTTCGCTTGTGAATTATGCTACAGGAAAATTTTATTTTTTGGCGGTGAAAAAGACGGTTCTTTTAGTCACCACAGCAGAAAAACAACGCTTAATTAACCCCTGGATGTAAATTGCGCAAAAGAATTGAGCAGCCAAAAATGAAGAGGTATTTGTATTGTAAAAACGAAGTTTATATAAATGAATACAACAGGAACTGGCTTAGATCCCACTTGGATATTGAATGTATATGCAGCTGCAGTGGACGCACACTGGACTTCAGATCCAATACCCCAAAAAATCAGAAATAGAACATTAAGAGAAGCAGTCTCTGAGACAAGCTGAGACACCCCACAAAAATCGCTGTATAAAAATCAGTTCTTCAGTAGGAGCTATTACAAGCAGCCGTGGCAGCACCTTCCTAGTCAGTACAGTGAGAGGAGTGTGAGCTCCCAGCGTCGCGCCCGGACTTATATAGTGCGGAGACGTCACAGAATCCCGCGCGGTCTCTGATTGGCTTCATCTCTGCACATGTCATGCAGGCTATGCCCTTCTTCCTCCCAGAGTTCTTTGCTCCATGTAATGCCATGTGCTCGCAGCCATTTTATCAATCAAAAGCACACTTCGTTCACCCGAAGTCCCCCAAACTTCGACTTCGTTCAGAACCGAAGTTTTCCTGAAATTCTAAACGAATTCCACTCATAGTTGCCAACTTTCGAAAATGAAAAAGCAGGAGACTTTAGTGGGCGGCAAAAATTTGCATGGACACGCCCATCTTGTCGGTATGCCATGCCCCTTCAAAAAAAGCCACACCCACTCCACCTAACTGCATAACGGCTTTGGAAGAAAGCCAGGTAGATGCCCTTATAGCCAGGTAGTAGCCCCCCATAACCAGGTAGTGCCACAGGCCGGTAGATGCCCCCTTGTAGCCAAGTAGATGCCCCCCTCTGTAGCCAGGTAGAGCCAAATTTGTAGCCAGGTAGATGCCCCCCTTTGTTAGCCAGGTAGGTGCCCCCCTTTGTTAGCCAGGTAGGTGCCCCCATTGTTAGCCAGGTAGGTGCCCCCATTGTTAGCCAGGTAGGTGCCCCCATTGTTAGCCATCTAGGTGCCCCCATTGTTGCCAGGTAGGTGCCCCCATTGTTGCCAAGTAGTGCCCAATCTGTTAGCCAGGTAGTGCCCCCATTGGTTGCCAGGTAGTGCCCCCTCTGTTGCCAGGTAGTGCCCCCTTTGTTGCCAGGTAGATGTCCCCTCTGTTGCCAGGTAGTGCCCCCTTTGTTGCCAGGTCGTTGCCCTCTCTGTTAGCCAGGTAGAGCCCCCTAAAGCTAATAAAAATCAAATCCGAAAATCCACTTACCTCACCAGGCTCCTGCAGCACGGCCGCTCCGGACGATCTCCTCAGCGGCGCAGGGGGAAGTGAGAGCAGCCGCGCGTCACTCCCCTGCAGCCGCGCGTCACTTCCCCCCTGCGCCGCTGACCTGTATGCACGGCGCACACACCGGCGCCGGACATACAGGGGGAGGAGGGAGCGATCCCTCCTGCCTCCTCCCCGCACAGTGAGACCGCGGGCGGGTGAGCGGTCGCGGCGGCCGCTTCACCCGCCTGTAGGAGCGGTCCGGCGGCGCAAGAGTAGCGCACCACGCTACTCTTGCGCCGCGGTAATTTAAAGGACCCCCGCCGCCTGCAGGCGGCGGGGGGAATGCCAACTCCCCCGGGAGGGCGGGAGGGGACCCCAAATAGCGGGACCCCCCCTCCAAAAACGGGAGAGTTGGCATGTATCATTCCACTTCGTTAGAATCAATTCGCCCATCTCTACTCAGGACCCACCAACATGTCAGGTTTTCAGGATTTCCTCAGTACTGCACAGGTGATATAATTACTGTCAGTGCATTCTGCACAGGTGATATAATTATGGTCAGTGCATTCTGTGGGAGATCCTGAAAACATGACCTGTTGGTGGGTCCTGGGGACAGGAGTTGAGAAACACTGCTCTATGGGCACTAGACTGCGCCTGTATGTATGAACTTCAGAAGAACAGGTTCGTACATTCTGGCGCATTGTACACCGCTTTAAAGCGATTTAGAATTGGCCTTTCAGCGCCAATGTTCATACATATCGCTTTATAAGGAGCAGTGCTAGTAATCCTGAAGGATACCTCTTGTTAACACATAGCCTATCCAGGGAAAACAACTTAAAAGTGACTTCAGTTGACCACTCCTTTTCAGGTGACATGATTGAGTGGACAGTATGTCTAGCACTGTTTCACAGCCAGGAGCATTGCTGCACCCCATCGGATGCTTCATGGCGTGTTGGTGTTATACCCTACGTGTCAAACTATGGGTGGAATGATTAGGGCATTCCCTTACTCCATGTGGAAGGTTTTATATGTTGCCTCTCCTCTTAATGCAGCTGCTGGGCTCCTATTCAGGAAAGTCACAAAGCAGTGGTAGTGCAGCCATGCGCATACCTAGTCATCAGATGTATTGCTGCCTTACACATATCTAAACCAGGCATGGTCGCAGGTGTATTGCGCATACCCAATTACCTCCTTTAGCACACACTCATTCAGGCTTAACCACTATGGTTGGATGCTGAATGTCCGGTGAATCTCACTCCTCTGCTCTTGGGCATGAGAATTGTTTCACCTATGCATTTACCTGACCATACTCCTTGTTTCTCAGATGACCTGCACTGTACGGGACAGCATGGTCTAATCCTGCTATGCACGTACTCTCTCATGTTCCCCCTGGGATGAAGGGAATGATGGTGCTGGGGTTTTTTACTCTGCTCCGCAGAACAATATATGTTGCATGTATGGGTTTCTGCCTGGGCTTGGTGACTGTGGGGGGTGTCTTCTCCGCAGGGTGGAGTCATTTATTTATTTTTTGTTTGATGGCTTATTATAAAAGCATTGGTTCCCTCGCCCTCATGATGTGGCTTGGAGATGCAGATTGCCTCTTTTCACTAGGAGAGGTCTCCCACTTGGGTGAAGTGGACAAGCACTCAACTGCAGGATTAGGAACTGGCATTCCCCACAAGCGGTTAGAGGCCCACTTTTTGAAAGTGTGGGCAGAGCTGATGCAGTTCAGGCTTGTCACAACAGCCATACATGCCCTCCATGTTGAAAAGGCATCAGCTGTCAGTGTCTCCTCCCTTTCTGGAGAACCCAGCTGTCTTTATCATGATTCAAGCTTCGTCTTTTCGTCTCTTCCAGAAGTCACGAATTGTGATTTTACCTTCTCCAGAAATTTCATTGATCATCTGACGAAATGTGCACTGGAGATAATATGCTTTCACTGTTGCAATAGCGCTTGGTCTAATGGTTGCAGAAGACAGGTGGTGTTGGGAGGCAGAAAGACCACTTTAATATTTGGGCAGAGGCTCTCGTAATTTAACTTATGGGATGTTGTGTTGTCCATCAAAAGTAAAATTTTTAAGTTGAGATTCTCTCTCCTGCAATAATCTCTCAAAAATGGCGCACAGTAATGAACAATAAAGTCCTGAAAAATTCTGCTTGTAAGCCTGGCTTTTTATTGCTTTTAGACAAAACAGGAAGGCTAGATTTGGGATGATTCTTCATGGCTCTTGGATTTTCATGAAAAGGAGAGGTTTTAATTTGCAATCACCTTCTGCGTTTCTGCCTAGCAAAATTGTCACTCTGTCTTTCTCTGCTTTAAATCCTGGAGCATCCGCTTCAAAAACAGAGCTGTTTCATCCACATTAAAAACTTTTTTTAGCTGAATAACCACCTTCTTCAATCATTTCCTGGAGCTCAGGAATGAATTTTTGGGCTGCTTCTGTATCTGCACTACTGGGTTCACCAGTCAGCTTCAGGTTGTGAAGATTTTGCCATTTCCTGAATCGGTCGAACCACCCACGACTAGCCTTAAAATATTCCTCTGTTGCAGTAGATGCCAGATTAGTGGATTGTGAGGCATCCATTTTTTCAGCTCACTGTACAGATTTATACCCTTCCTCATGATTTCAGCTTGGCTTATTGGTGGTTTCATGTGATTCATTTCTTGAATCCAAATCGCCAGTAAATGTTCCATTTTTTTCCATTAGTGGATTTCATATTTTTGTCACCAACTTTGATATCGGTGTACAGTGTTCAACACGAATATTTGCTGCCTCCTTTTTGATGGTAGGTATTGTGCTTGCAGGAACCGCCAAATTCAGCGGCGCTGGCACCACTTTCAATTCGACAGATCACGTCTAACTTTAGCTCTAAGCTGTAGCTCTTGTGAGTTCTTTTGGCCACATGCTTATCGCTGGCACGTTTAGTGCTCCGTTCTGCCATGCTTCAGAGAGACGAGATTTTCCCTGCACTAGCATCCAACTCACAATACTGTATTTCCCAGCTCACTAGTCTCTTTGCTACTGCAGTGAGGATCGCAAGCAGGATGCAGTAAAGTGATGTGGCTTCACAACACTTAAGCAGATAGTGTACTGTATGTGGAGCGACGTATCTGTGAAACACAAATGACACATAACAAGGTTTTTCACAACATCGACGGAGACTTATCAGGCATGCTGGCACTTGTAGTTTCATATTCCTACAGCAGATAGTAGCTGTGGAACAAATAGTCCCAGCATGCAACAGCAGCACATGAGATGAAAATGAGGTGAAATCTTCTTAACAAGGGCACAGACAGCAAAACAAATGTAAAAATCCTTCACTACACTATCTGAAACTAAAAATAAAACCTTTTGTGCTGGAGTTACATTTAATGAATATACCTGTTCCAACTTACATACAAATTCAGCTGAAGTCCCTATCCCTTTTGTAACCCGGGGACCCCCTGAATATATGAATTATTATTTTTTTTTTTACAAACTTCTACCTATACCTTGGCCTCGGCTGACGCAAGCCTTGGCTGTAAGGTACTTCAGGTAGTGGTGTGCTAACTGCATCACACCACTGCGGATAGTATCTTTGAATTTTTTAACCACCCTTTTGGACTGCTTTTGGACATCCTAAGATGCTTACCATAAAATCTGATTCATTGGGGATACAGGTCCTCTTTGTATTATAATTTTTCGATTCCCACCTGGTGGTTTCTCCTCAAAATCGGATGGTGGTTTATCTGCTTTACTATGGCTTTTGTACCAACTGATTAGCCTGGTGTCAGGAGGAGAAATATATTCCATCTGGCAGAATCAACACATTTGGTCCCGCCTAGTGTTAGCCTCCTAGGCAAGGGCCTATACCCAAGGTGCTGTGTCCCCCAAAGAATCAGACGAGAAAAGGATTTTATGGTAAGTACAAAAATCGGAATTTTGCAAGGCAGTAATTAACAAATGAACACGAGGTAAGGTAAAATAGCTGCAATGGTGTTATTGTACCATATATGGTAATCTATTAGGATACAAATATACAAGTTCTTTGCGGGGGTAGAATTGGCAAACAAAACCCCCAATAACTGTGCCAGTGTTTTTTTGTTTTTCGCTTTTATGTTTAATGTATAGTATAAATGACATGTTAACCTTATTCTGAAGGTCAGCATAATCCCAATAATGCCAAATTTAAATAGTTTTTGTTCTGTTCTACCAATTTTAAAATCTTAAATCTACTTGCTTTACGCTTCTATTACCAATAACTTTTTTTTTTTTTTATTTCGCATTTGTGGACCTGTGTGGGGACTTGTCTTAGTCACATTAATTGTGGTTTTTCTTGGTACCATATTGGCATACATTTCAGTTTTTGCTCACTTTTTGTTATTAATTTATTGGAAAGGTATTGAGACCAGATACCCCCAAAAAATTCAATTTTGGTATTTGGTTGTTTTTATGGTCACCATTTTGGATAAATAAAGTTTTTATTTCAATAAATTGATTTTTGTCGGATACGGTGTTACCAATTATGTTTAGTTTTTTATCTGATGAAAAAAGGTGAGTGTTTTGAACTTATAGTATATCCGTATACCAGCACACTGAAATCACATGAAGACGAGGGTGATTGAGGGACATCTACTGTATCAATCACTGTCCCTATACTGTATAATGGCTGATAGCAGCATCCTAAATGAAAAAATAACCTGGATCGGAGTTGTCCCAGTTGATTATGGCAAGTGTCAGCTGTAACGAACAGCCAACACCCCAACACCCACCATGTACGAAGTCGGCTCAGTTCCTTAGCCTGCACTATACTACTAACCCAACATGTCAAGACGAGGTTAAACACTGGGATATGCCGCAAACAAATCATGTAACAGACGATCGTCCGAACGATGAGATATGCCATTAATGTCTAATAGGTCCAGGTCACAGGTGATGCTCGGCTGTAATCAGAACTCCCATTCATGTTTATGGGAGAGTCCCAACCACCTCTCTATTCTGAACATAGAGGTTTCGGGGCTTGTTTAGGAGATAGGTCTGTGTTCAACCTCTGGGACCCACAACTATCAGACATTAATTGTATATACTAGCGATATGCCATCAAGGTCTGTTGTGAGACAACCACTTTAAGCATTAAACTTAAAAACTGTTGTGGAAAAATGAAATTCGTTACTATGTGAAACAATGTTAAAGGGGATGTCCTCCTCATAAAAAAAACCCTATTGTAATAACTCCAAGGCCCCCAGTAAAATAAAAAAGCTTATACCCACCTCTCTACAGTCTCCAATTCCAGTGACGCATCTCCGCTTCTGTTGACATTCTGTCACTTCTGAACAGAGATTTCATTGCTGTAGCTACTGATTGGCTGCAGTAGTCACGTGCCTCTACTTTCATGTAGCTGTTCACTTCCAAGCAGTGATGTATATTAATTGCATATAACTGCCGCAGCCAATCGGCGGCATCGGTAACATCTCTGTTTGGAAGTCACAAAATGTCAACAGGAGAGACGCCGCTGGATCCGGGGACCAGAGGAAGCTATTGCAATAATTTTTTTTTATGAGGTTGACAACCACTTTATGTACCTCACTGAATTCCCCCACAAGAAAATTAATTGTGCTGCTCCCATTGTATTTCTCCTAGAAGTTTATGAATAAATTGACAACGGGGTGTTAACAATTTAAGGTATGTCCATACACAGTTTGCTACTGTCCAGTGTTAACTACAACGGACATATCAAGCTCTGATCCAGTCATCTATCCGTCACATCCCGTCACACTTGCCTTTTTTCTATCTTTAAGAAATATCTGTAGTTGCCTGATATATACCATTGTGCCATTGCGATGAGGTATTCAGCATATTTCAATACATCGGCAGGGGCGGACCTACCGGGAGAGCAGCAGTAGCAACTGCTACAGGGCCCAGCCCTTTGGCCCGAGCATTCAGAGGCAGGGCTGCCCGCTCTTAGCAGAGCGGAGCGCCACCTGCTAATCCGCCTGTTAGACCTTAGGCCCTAAGCCTACTAAGGCGTCCGCCCCTACTGATGACGTGGGCGGCATGAAGATATGATGTCATTGTGCCGGGCTCAGAAGCTGGCCGGTCCCTTGTCACGTCAGGGGATCGTGGAGACAGGTGAGTTTTTTTTCTCTTTAATATGAATGTAAACTGTATACTACCCTAAGCCTGCCTACCTATATGGGGCCCCCTGTAACCAACCCTAAGCCTGCCTACCTATGTGGAACCCCCTATAAACTACTCCTAAACCTGGCTACATATATGGCTCCCTCTATAACCTACTTCTTAGCCTGCCTACCTATGTGGGGCCCCCTATAACCTGCCCCTAAGCCTGCCTACCTATGTGGGGCCCCCTATAACCTACCCGTAAGCCTGCCTACCTATGTGGGGCCTCCTATAACCCACCCCTAAGCCTGCCTACCTATATGGGGCTCAATTTAATCTACCTAGAGCATACCTGCTTATGTGGGGGCCCCTATAGCCTATATACGTACCCATGTGGGCCCCACCTATACCCTATCTACCTATATGGGCTTCATCTATAGCCTACCGACCTAGCTACCTAGGGCCTACCTACAGCTTACCTGTGGCCCACCTACTGCCTACCTAGCTACCTGTAGCCTACCTACTTAACTGGGACCTATCTACCTACTTGTGGCCTAACTACTGACTACCTACTTACCTGGAGCCTACCAACCTACCTACCTAGGTCCTATAAATCTAATTTGGGTCTACCAAGCTGATACTATGATTTTAAGGTGTACAGGCAACAGCTGTAAAACTCCGGGGGTTAAACCCTCTTTTCCCTTTCCCTCTATGAAAAAGCCCTAAGTTTACCCCGACCCGCTCTCCCACCCCGTTATTTTTTGTATAAAGGGGGGGGGACGGGGAGGGATTGCTGGAAAAGGAGGATTTAAATATGTGCCCAAATCTGCAGGGGGGGGCGGCGGGGAAAGTATCCTGGACTGGATGCAGAAAAAAAGGGGAAAGTCAGCAATTGTCAGAGAAGATCACCTTAGTCCCAAATGAAACAGAGCATAATCACTTCTATTCTGCAAAGCCTCTGAACACGGGAAATCTCCCCACTATATGGGATTTTATAGCGGTAATATTATTTTTTGCATCTACTTTTTTCACAAATGTATGGGTATTATTCAGTCACTATGGTGTTAATTTGTGGCCATGTTCTGACTTTATATTTGGCTCCTAACGTAGTAGCGTTATTGGTAATGTTGGTCTTGGTATAGTGAGATGTGTATGGACGGGAGATGGCGATATTATGGTGCAGTTTTGCTCCCTTTATTATCTAGTAACTGCAGATTAAAAGGTCCCCGGTAAATTTTATGGTTTTTGGGGGCCCCATTCAAAAGTTTGGTATGGGACCCAGGCTTCTCTAGTTATGCTCTTGTTATCGCTTTTAATGTTATGACTGATCAGTGTTTATCACTGTTCAGTTATTGTACCATACTAATTTTCTTATTTATTTTAGATACTCATCATTTATATTTAATTTCAGATGGAGACTGTGAAACTTAAATCATCAAATGACTTTTTTAACGAGCAAAAAAGTTTCCCTTTTTTTCCTACAAGCCAGGATTGAAAATAGTAGTAATGTGAACCTTCAAGAGGGTTCCCTAATTGTTCAAAAATACACTAGACAACGTGTTGCTCTAGAGCAGAGGTTCCCAACCCTAGTCCTCAAGGCACACCAACAGGTCATGTTTTCTGGCTTTCCTTAGCATTGCACAGGTGAAGACATTATTGTCGTGCATTTGCACAGGGAATCTTATTGCATGTTTTGTAAGATCCTGAAAAAAGACCTTTGGGGGCCTTGAGGGCTGGGGGTTGGGGAACACTGCTCTAAGCAGTGATGGCGAACCTTTTTAAAACCGGTGCCCCAAAAGCAAAAAAAATCCCCTTTTTTAGCAAAGTGCCAACGACGTCGGGGCGAACGGGGGAATTATTCGGGGCGGGACTGCAGAACAGTTAATACGAGGGATGTGACGGCCGCTCAGGATGTTGTGTATGTTGCAGCCATCGCATCCTTCATAGTGACAGGGTCGCCATCAGAAATTTCAGGGCTCCATACAGCCAAAGTGTTTGGGCTTACACCACTCTCCCCCCACCCCACTGCATACACCTCCCCCCTGCCATATTTCCACCATACAGTGACCATATAGTGGTATATACAAGTGTACAAAGGTGATCAGCAGACAGTTTAGTTACATTTAGTGACTTACACGTGACGCCTTTCTGGTGAGTCGTTCACTTTCCCTTCTTCATTTGTCCTGACCGCCATGATGATTTCTTCCAGACACCACTCATAGCAAGGGGCGACAGGAGAGGCATGAGAGAGAGTAGGGCTGCGGACATTACACTGCACCCCACAGTAGAGAAGCAGGTCACTACTGACACCACTGTCACCAGACAGTATCACCCTGCCCGCCTCAGTAATGCAACACCAACACACATGCCTTTTTTTGGGAGAGAAAAAGAAACCAATGGAGGACTATGGGGAGAAAAACACTAGAAACTTCTTGAATAGTACATGTACAGCACACCGAGTTTAAAAAAAAAAGAAAATACAACTGACCCCCCAAAACACCAGTACAAAAAAAAAAACCCACAAATAAAAGAATGCAATGTCTGTAGTGTGCTCTATATTTGCCTCTTGTTTTCCAGCTAACATATGGTGGCTGCAGATTTTATTTTTTAAAAAAGCCTTTAAAAAAAAATGGTTAAGCTTTTAGTAGTGTTTTTTTTTCTTTTGCAAAGCTGTGACGTGTGAAACTACCCTTAGGGCAGTTTTAAACATTGCAAAAAAAAGAAAGAAATACTAAAGCCAGATATTAACTGGAAGTCAATAGGCAAATAACTTTGATTTTATTTCTTAATTTTGTCATAGGCAGTTTTTTTTTAAAGGGCAGTATGCTGGAGTTGTAGTGGGGTTTTTTTTGGGTTTTTTTCAAGCAATGTGTCCTGTTTTTTTCTCTCATGAACTTCCATCTTTTTTGCAATAATAAAAAAAAAAGGGTACAGGTGTAACATTCTCTTTTATGTGCTTTTCAGATTAATTTTTTCACATTGTGGTTCACATGATTTGTGATAGGGAAAAACGTGCCAGAAAAAAAATACATGGACCAATGCACACAAAAACTGAATGAAAAAACTAATGGAGCCTAAAAAAAGCATGCTGCTTTCCAACCTTTTTATAGCCCCAAAAATATTTAAAATAGAAGTGTGAATGAGGCCTTAAATATGTAGTCCATCAGGTCAGAAATAACCACACACATTGGTCTTATATACTGTACTCACTGCTATATCACCTCAGCAATTGTGTGCATAAGTGGGGGATAAGATGAAAAACTGGATGGTTCATCCCTGAAAGGGTTAAAGCGTTCTATTATCCAAGTAAACCCCTGCCCATCTGATCCAAGGGCTTAATACATGCCCAATCCTGAAGAGGACACTTGAGGGGTTAATTAATCTGTGATCCCTGAGATCTGCTTTCAGTACAGCCAGTCAGGACAATCTCTCTTTTGTAGCAGTCACCAGGGGGTTAACTGCTGTCAGGGTCTCTGTGATGCAAATCCTTCTAAACTGCTTGTACAAAACTCTACAGGGGAGATCACAGAGATCCACTCACTTGCTGGCAAAAGAGTTAACAGGACACCAGTGAGGATCCACCCAGAGTAACCACCAGCACCTTCTGCTTATGAATCTCTTGAATGCTCAGGCAGTGCAACAGTTAAAACAGTTCACTTCTCCCCCTTTCCCTCTTCATTAGCATCTCACAAGCTGCTCTGCAAGGAGTGAAGGGCAGGGAGCACAGAGGCTGCACAAGGAGATGAGGACACGCTGCCAGCTGCCCAATAGAACATACTGTATAGTGGCTTTTTTTTTTCAGGTTACAATCACTTCAGCAGCTGGGTGATAATGCTGGCTGACGGGGTGTCAGTGGGAACCCAACTTGCGGCGTTCCGACAGCCTAGTGCGCATGCCAGAAGAGAGGGCCCTGAGAGCCACCTCTGACATGCGTGCCATAGGTTCGCCACCACTGCTATAGAGGAAGAGCACAAGTTTACATGAGCAGCCACTTAATGAAGTCTAAACAGACACACCACTTATTCAAACCAGTGCCCTGTCCACACTCAAGTAATACATAGAAATGAATAATAAAAGTCATAACATCTGACAGCATCACCCAGCCTGTGTAACATTCACAGGATCTTGACTGCTGAGATGTTAAAGGGGATGTATCGCTTCATCAGTTCGGCTGTTTTCTTGAAGCTTGATTTTCTCAGTTCCTGAAATCCAGGGGCGTTTCTTAACTGAAGGGGGGATGACATCATCCCCCCTTCACTGTTCATGCTCACTTCCAGTGTGTTCCCCACTCTCTGAGTCCACATGTCACTGTCCTCTCCCTATGCAGTCTTATTTTGTAAGAGCTGTTTACATACCACAGCCCTGCATTCAGTCTAGACAGTCTTCTATTAACTCAGAGCACTGATCTCTTCTCTCACAGCGGAGGTTTGTTACAGTTGAATCCAGTCTTCTATGATCTCATCCAGAGCACAGATCCATCTCCCTTCTATGTTTATACTCACGAGCATTAGGCACAGAGGCACAATTCTGCGGTTTTCTGATTGTAGAAGCAGCTGTAGGGTTACTGTGGAGCTGCTGGCTGTGCAGAGTGAAATTGTTGCCGGCCCTTTATTCTGAGTGAGAGAGGCAGGAATGCACGCTCCCGTGAACGTGACTGGGGGCCAAACAGAATGTAAATTAGTAGAGCCGTCAGCCAATGAAATGAAAGGAGGTGGGATCCGACCAGCACTGGGAAACAGTGTTTACACAAAAGATAAGGGATCCTGTGAAAACAAGACAGCTTTGCAAATGACATTCAATTGCAAAGTTGCTTGTTTTCACTGTCCCCTTATTCTGAATACCATTTAATGAAATGATACAACCCCTTTAATACACAAAAACCAGGGTGTGCTTCACCAAAAAATTCAGTAAATATTTTTGTTTAAGTTTTGTTTAGTTTAAATATAGTTTCATGGTATTAAAACCCCTGTGTCAGGTGCAGTAACATCCACAGACTGGGACTGACTCACCAGTCAGTCCCTCAGTGGGCTCACATGATGCTAAATTCTATTCACTTCTATTAGAGCTCCCGAGTATAGCCAAACGCACCCCCTCCCCCACCCCCCACAGAGGTATAACCATATAGCCATAAGCGTCTCCCTTCTCATTCTTGCGCACGGTTGGCTCACAGCTGACTGAGAGCCGACCTTTGTAATGGGAAACCAAAGTCATCGCAGATCACTTGCTTGCAGAAATAACTTTTTATTTACCTTCCATTGTAGCATTGTAGACTTGTGTAACTACTTGAAGTGTGTGTGTTTGTTTGTGTAAATACAATTGAAACCAGAAGTTTACATACACTATGTAAAAATATAGTATGCATGTTTTTTCTCACTATCTGACGTGAAATCAGAAAAACATACCTGGTTTAGATCAATTAGGATTACCAAAATTATTTATATTTGTCAAATGCCAGAATAATGAGTGATAGATCATTTTTAGGCGTTTTTATTACTTTCCGCAAAGTCAAAAGTTTACATTCATTTCAATTAGTAGCATTGCCCTTAAACTGTATGACTTGGGTCAGATGTTTTGGATATAGTTCCATAAGCTTCTTTCAATAGTTGGTAGGAATTTTGGCACCTTTATATCAATGTTGCTTTCAATAACACGACACTTCATTTTTCGTTTCAGTACAACTTTGTATTAAAAATTTGAATGGATACATCATAACATAAGCACCATATATTAACCTGACAATCTTCTTTTGTCGGTTCGCATATGTTTCATTATATGGGCTACTTTACTTCCATTTTTCAAAAAGATATCCCAATCGCATCAACAAAATATCAATCTTGAATGTGAATAGCACAAAAGTTCATAATAAGCAGCACAAACGTAAGAGCAGTAAACATATACTCATCAGGGATGATGCCCAAACCACAACGTTTCGAGGGATTTAGCCACAATGGACTCCCTTTGTCAAGCGTAGGAATTTTGGCCCATTCCTCCTGACAGAACTGGCGTAACTGAGCCATGTTTGTAGCCCGCCTTGTTCGCACCTGCCTTTTCAGCTTCGCCCATAAATTTTTAATTTTTTTTTAAAACTAGTTTTATTTAGGAAAACAGACAGAGTTTACAGTACACAACAAACAACGCTCACAGTCTGTAGAAATTCACTGTACAGAGATTACACCAAATATCATTCATAGATCGTACTTTCCCACCACAGGGTGTGACCTGCATAATGAAGGACTGTCTGACTCCTCAAATAATGTTTTCCCCTTTTCTCCCCATCCCTTTAAACCACCCATTCTGCCCCATAACATAACCTAACTAAAGTCCCTTCCCTTGTGTGAAGCCTGCTTAGCCAGACTGAGATCCTACTTCTAAATTCCCTAAGGTACCTCTCAATTGTTCCACTAGATAATATTCTGTGTATTTAAATGGTTCTAATAAAGATTTAATCTCCTTATCGGCGTACTGTTTTGAGATAAACTGTCTCCATTTTTGTAAGAAACCCTTTGCTTCTTTGTCTATATCCCTCTCCGCCTCCAGTTTTTCCATATAGAGGGCTTGTTTCATGCTATCTCGCACTTCATCCAAAGTAGGGACCGCTTTGTCCAACCAATGTCAGATTTTGTGTCATCGACTACAGTCACACCAAGTTCTGCTCCTTCCGAGCAGCTCCACTTTTGCTGTGACGACGGTTTCCACCTCACATATTCCGCCGTTAAAGGTTGTGAAACTAAAATTTAATCCGCCGTTAAACGACTGTGCACAGTCTGGGCTAGGAGTCATAAGACTCTAAAAATATGCCCAACTAAAAAAAAATCAAAAAAAAGGCATCGACTCAGACCAGAAAGGCTCCGTCTTCGAGTCCCATCAGCAAAATTTACCCCCAAGCTGGTAAAGGGAAAACTTCACCAAGCCCACCCTGGTAATCCTGGAGGGTCCGGTGGCCCCTCCTAAAGGGGGGGGATACTGTCATGATCATGCCCGACAGACCCCCAGCTTCGACTTCTGGTTGCCGGCCACGGCTGTTGCGACGAAAACCATGGTTTTTTAACATAATACTTTGTATTCTATTTTACCAGTGTGAACTGAGTTCCTTCCTTCCCTGTGTTTTTAATTGATTCCTGGCCAACGCCCGTCGCCAGGAATCCTCCAGCACCCTTTTAGTTAAACTGTGTTCCTCTTTGACAGTTTTGTTTCCCTATCCGATTTTGTGTTCTTTCCACCAATCACCTCTGTTCTGTGTTCACCGGTTCCCTATTTAAGGATTCCCTTACCTGTCCCCTGTGCCTTTTTATATTGGGTCCTTCCTATACCTTTAGCCTGCTGTTCTCTTGTTGGATTTTCTGGTTACCTGACTTTGCTTGGTTTCTTACTATTCTTCTCCTCCTGATTTTGTACTGCATTGCCTGACAGTTACCGACTTGGCTCGTCTTACGTTTTTCTGTTCAGTCTTCCGATTTGGTACTGCGCTTCCCACTTATTGACAACCTTGCTTGCCTGACGTTCCCTTCTGGGGAATTGATGTTGAGCTTCATTTTTCTGGTCACATCTACCATGTTCGAGTGAATAATGGATAAAAATGTACAATCTGAAAATTTTTAAATTTTTAAATTTCACCTCCACTTTGCTTTATTTTCTGTGAAATGGGGGTAAAAAACTTCCTAAATGGTTTTTTAAATACCCTAAGGGGTCTAGCTTCTTAGATGGGGTCATTTATGGATGTATCTAACATGCAGGCCCCTCAAAGCCATGACAGAACTGAACTGGGCCCTAAAAAAATATATATTAGTACTAAATTCAATTACTATTACATTTTTAAGACACCTAATGTCGTAAAAAAAAAAAAGTCAATTAAAAAATTGTGCCAACCTCCAGTGGACATATGGTAGATGCTAGTTATAAACTATTTTGAGTGGAATAACTATCTGAAATGTTTGAACTTTGAAAATGGCAAATTTTTCCAAATTTTTCACGAATAAACAAGGATTGTATGGACCAAAATTTCTTACTAAATTAAAGCACAGTGTGTCATGAGAAACCAGTCTCTGAATCACATGGATAGGTGAAAGTGTCAAAAAGTTATTCTCACATAAAGTGACACGTCTTATTTTAATAATGGGTCTCTGTTTGTCAGGCCAATACTTGCTTAATTGTCTTTTTTTTTTTTTTACAACAATTTTGTAACAATTTTTCACATTTTCAGGAAAATTTACAACACAGATTTTTTATTTTTTAGAACCAGTCCTGTTCTGATGTGGCTTTGAGGGGCACTAATGTTATACACTGCTATAAATGACTACATCGAAGAAACTAAACCCCTATTCAGAACAGCATTTAGGAGGTTTGTTAACCCTTTGGGGGTTTCACAGAAATTAAAGCAAAGTGGAGGTGAAATTTCAAAATGTCACTTTTTCTGCAGATTTTCAGTTTTTATCCATTATTCAGTGGTGCGCAGTAGATGTGACCAGAAAACGCAACTCAATATTGATTCCCCAGATTGTGCTGTTTTTTAGAGATATCCCATATGTGGCCTTAGTGTGCTACTTGACTCAACCATAAGCCTCATAATAGGAAAAGCACCTACTGGATTTTGGGTCTCATTTTCATTTTTTTTTAAAAGAAAACACATTTTTGGATCACCATAGTCTGAGAGACTAAACTTGTTTTTGCAGGATGAATTGATGTTTTTCTTGGTACGATTTTTGGGGGATATTTTTTAGAAGACATGATGAAGAAAATTCAGCAATTCTGGTAGTGGTTTTTATTTTTAACAACGCTCACCTTGCTGTGTTCCTGACAAGTTAGTTTTACTTTGTGGGTCGATACGATTATGCCATGATTGGTATATTGTAATGGGAATAGGGCAGTGTGTTTTTTACTTTATTTTTTGTTTAACATTTTTTTAACCTTTTTTTTTTTTTAATTCTCACACTATTTACACTTGTCCCTATATGGGACTTGATGTTAGCGATCTGCAGATCGCTGTTATTACAGATAACAGTACATGCCTGTTGGTGCCTTGGTGGTGACATCACAGACAGCCCAGAAGCTTTTATTAGGCTTCTAGGTTGTCAGGGAAGCAATCGGAGCCCAGGATTGCGCCGCAGGGGGTCTGATGGTTATTGCTGATAGCAACAGTGCACAGAGTCAATTGTCATACACAACTGACTTCATGCGCTGATCATGCAAGCTCCGTTTGTGAGCTGTGTTACTAGTTGTGGGGTACAACTACTTTAAGATGGCGAACGTTCAACGAAGTGGAATTTGTTTAGAATTTCGGGAAAACTTTGATTCTAAACGAAGTCAAAGTTTGGGGTGTTTCGGGGGAACGAACGTTTTTAAAAATTGATAAAAGCTGCAAGCACATGGTTTTCATGGGCAAAAACTCGGGAGGAAAAAAGAGAACCTATTTACATGTGCAGGATGAACCCAAATCAGCGGGGGTTTTCGTGACGTCACCGAAATACAAGCCCGGACGCACGCGGGCGGGTCACACTCTGTCACTGTGCTGTGTAGTGAAGCTGCGCTGCTAGATCTCACACAAAAAGAACTAACTTTTTACAGCTTTTTTTGGGGGTTTGTCACAGCTTTTCTAGGCTGCTTCCTTACTTTTTGATTTTTGTGGGTTTTGGAAATTGAAGCCCAGTGGCGCCCAAATTTCAGCGCTATACATTTTAATCTTTGTTTCTTGAGCACATTGAATACCCAAAGGGGTTTATCAAAGCGTTGCGTTGTATTGTTAAAGAAACAGTGTTTTTTACTTTTTTTGGTGCTCATTTTTTTTTAAACGAAATTTAGATAAAAGGGTTAATTAAGCTTTTTTTTGCTTTTGGGTCACAAAAAAAACATTTTTTTCAATGCAAAAGAAGAAATTTTTGCCTAAGCAAAATTTTAAAACCAAAGGGTTTAAATTAAAGGCCCCAAAAAAAATGCGTTTTTTCTACTTTTTTTTTCATAAAATTTTAAACAAGGGTTTTTTTTTTTTTTTTAAAAAAACTTTGCAACCCCAAAAAAAGTTAAATTTTCCCGGGGCCTTTTTGGGAAAAAAAGGGGAACGGCCAAAATTTTTTTCCTTTTTTCCAAACATTTTTTCCCAAACTTTTAGTGGGTTCTTTTGGGGTCAAAAAGGGTGGTATTTATCATATACAGAAATCTTCTTTAAAACAGTCTGTACATTTTTAAAAAAAAACATATGTCAGACAGAGGGGGGCAGCCCCTTCACAGCATGGCAGGGCAAAAACACCCCGGGCGCAGGCCCGGGTTCAGACAGTAAGGGGAGTCGCACGGGGGTCCTGGGGTGGGCCAAACTGGGGGTGAAAAAATAGGGCCGGTTTGTTCCAACCCAATGGTTCTGATTGGTTATTGGCATCCATTTCCCCTCCAGTGACATCTGAAACCCCACCAAGATTGGTGGGAACGCCCCAGAAAAACCCTTAGTTGGCACCCTGGAGTGGTCAGGGGCCCCTCACCTGTCCTAACCCCGCCTCTGTCCCCCGGGTTCCCTCAGCCAAGTTTTAACATGTGGTCTGGGCCCAGCGAATAACAGCGAGATGAATAATTTGAGGGGGACAGTCAGCAGCTACTTGGCACGAAAAAAATGGGGCCAATATCCCGCTTTTGCAGTAGGGGGAAAAGTATAGATGGGAGAGGGGCGGGGGGTAATGTTGCGGGGGTCACCTTTGCTCCCAAACCCGTTGAGGGGACAGCAGTGAAAAACAAACAATAACGTGATGATGTCCGACCGCACTTGGGAAGGGGTAGAAAGGGCTCATATCGCCAGGAAAGAGGGCTCCTGCCCTCAGCACGACGCAGCCGAAGGGGGGTTTTGGGCCGGAGCGCAGGGTACACGTGTGGGGTCGGAGCCAAGGGGGCCAGGGGTAAAAAACCCGCTTGGGGCCCAAAGGGAAGGTGCACGGGGGCTCAGCGAGGCAGCGGAGGTAGTATCTCTCTGTGCGGCTTGGGGGGAAAAATCACTCCCGGGGCGGTTTTTGGGGCAGTTTTTTTGCCCCCGGGAGGACCCGAAAAAGGGTAATGTAGAATCTTGGGCAGAAATGAAGGGGGGGACGGACAAACTTGGACCAGGGCCCTGCCCAAACCAACAGCAGCCCACCCAAAAACCTTTGAGAAATGAGTTGGGTTTCAAACTACCGCCCGCCACAGATGGCCGCAACCCGCCTTAGCCACTCTCTGCTGCTTTCCATCTCCCCCAACCTCTTTCCAATTTTGCCACCCCCCCTTTTCCCACTCTGTCATTGTGCCCCCTTGCCCTTTTGCTGGATGCTGCTCCGGCCCCCCATGTGTCATTTGCATCGGGCCCTTTTTGTTTTCCCAAACCCTCCCCAATTCATTGTGCCACTTCTGACCTCTGCTGCGCTGCTTTCCGTGACCTCCACACGGCATTGTGCCACTGTCTGACCTCAGCTGCTGGGGGCTGCTGCCCCCGGGCCTCCACCCCTGTGTCTTTGCCACTCTGGGCCTACCCGTTTTTTTCCCCCCAATCCAAATTTGTCATTGTCCACTGCGCCTTAACGCCTGTGGCGCTGCTGTGACCCCACACTGTTTCATTTTGGGCCCGTTTTCCTCATGTCGTGGCTGTTCCGTCACGTGCCACTTGGGCCCACTGATGTTGCCCCCTAGCCCTCACTTTTTTTTTTTCCAGCTGGCGCTGCCATGACTTTTTAGGCCAAATTCCCCCTTCAGTTTTTTTTGGGCAGTTTTGCCCCTTTAAATGCTAGGGAAATTTTATATAACGATTCTAAGACGGCGGCAGTATTGCTTTTCATAATTTAAAAAAAAAAACATTTTAAAAAGACCAACCAAACTCCCCCTATATTTAAACATGGGACAACATTTTCACACCCTCGGCTCTGTGCAGCCTGGAAATAGCTGTTTTTAACTGATTTATCCCTAAGTTATTCGGAACGAACGATTTTTGTCGGAAATTTCGGACGAAGTTGGCGAATCGATTTTTGAGAAATTCGCATCTGCTAAACTATCTTAACCCCCATTTTTGCAGAAATAAATTTTTTTTTTAAATGGCAAATGTTTCTAAATTTTAATAACTAGTGATGAGCGATTACGTCGACTATCGTCATCGGGTCAATAGTCGATATAGTCAATTATCAAGACGATTTCGATAGTCGTTATTAGATTATCGCCGATTGGACCATTAAGTCTATGGGAGAGAACATTACCCTTCATTTTTACAACCCAATAAAGGGTCTGGAGAAGCTGGATTTAAATCCACAACAGTCAAATGGATACGATTTTGCTCTGCATTTAGGCAACACACTTTGGGTATAAAAAAGCCACAGAGGAAAAAGTCACAGAACCCCCCAATTCACTATCCATGTCTTGTTTTACCCACCAGCATGACCCTTAAACTGCATGGACCACAAATTAAAAAGTGCCAGAAGGCAGTAATGACTTGAACCATGATTTTACTTGAACTGGCATTGAAGATCCTGTCCTGGAACGCAGCATGAACCCCAAACCTGCATGACGCAGATTAAAAAGTGCCGTAAAAAGGAGTCTTTTCAAACCCACCATTTTAGTTTCACTGGGGGACATAGACTATCCCTGTCAGCTGGGCCACAGCATGAGCCCAAAACCTGTCATGACCCAGATTAAAAAATGACGGAAAATGGAGTCTTTCAACTCCATTTTAGTTGAAACTGGTCATAGACTATCCTGGTTCTGGGCCACAGCATGAGGCCCCAAACCTGCATGACCCAAGATTTAAAAAGTGCTGGAGTGAAAAAATGCGTCTTTCAAACACCTTTTAGTTGATACTGACATAGACTATCCCTGTCCTGGGCACAACATGAGCCCCAAACCTGCTTGACCCCCAGATTTAAAAAGTGTCAGAAAAAAGGAGTCTTCTTTCAACCACCATTTTAGTTGAACTGTGACAATAGTACTATCCTGTCTTGTGTCCACAGCATGAGCCCAAAACCTGCAAGACCAGGAGATTTAAAAAAGGCGGAAAAAGGAGTCTGGCATACTGGAGAGGACCGAGGAGGTAAGACTGCTGGATGCAGGTTGATTAACCACTGAAGAACAGATTGGCGACGCTGTAGTTACTGAAGATTCACGGGCCTGATCCAGTGATGACAGGCCTGACGGTTTCTGCAAGACCGACGGATCGCTGGCATGCGTGTTGTCGCCGAGGCACTGGAAGGAGCACTCCTCTCGTACCTCTAACCTCCAATGTTCCTACACCCTCTTGCTCGCTTTACCACCTGCATTTCACTCATGTTCAGAAAGATATAAATAAGAAAGTATGGATGTTTTTTGACAGTCTCTATAAAAGACGGCAAAGATCACAGCTATTCTTAAATTCTCTAATTTCCTACGCTCCAACTTGAATTAGAATCTGAAATGTTTCTAGCGAAATTACCTGTGAAATGTGGTCTGGTGGTAAGAAACGTAAGACATAATCAACATTGTTCTTCCTTTCGTGTTCCACCAGGGATTACAATGCCCACTAGGACTTGGAAATTGGCTAGTTTTCAACACAAACTATCATACAAGTGCGTATCTGTGCCAACTGAGATCTCTCCAAGCTCAATAATACTATTCAGAAGCTTCACGGATGAGAAATTGCGTTTTTTGCGCAGCAATGACAAAAACTGAGAACAGATTGTCGTACACGTGGCTATTTGAAAAAAAAAAACTGGGCCGCACCCGTGCAATACAGCTATATAAAAGTTATACAGATTACAATATGTGTTTTTGCACAAATGAAATACACCAACAGTAACTAAAAACACTATTTGTAAAATGTATTAAGGATAATATAAGGTGGGTTTTTGCAACTTATGAAATACACCTGTAATTTACTAGCAAAATTTCTGTATGGTAACTATATGTACAAGATGGGTCTGTGAACAAAACTGAAGCTGCGGCCAAAGTGATAAAACACATTAATTAATTTGTAGTACTGATAATAATAGGTGGTTTTTGCACCTTGAAATACACACCATTACTAGGCAAATTTTCTGTATGGTAATATCCGTACAAGTGGATGTCTGTTTAACAAAAGGGCCTGCGCCAAAGTGAACAAAACCTTATGAATTGTGTACGAATAATAAAACGTCGGTTTTCTACACCTATAGAAATACACCTACGGTGACTAGAAAGTTATGTTTAGATCCTATTGTAAGTACAAAGATTGGTCTTGAACAAAAATGAGCTGCGCAGCCCAAAGTGAAAAAAGCTATTAAATAGTCTTTTTGTACAGATAATACAAGCTGAGTTTTGCAACCTATCAAATATACTGCAGATCACTAGAAAGATCTGTATACTGATATAAGTACAGATGAGGTCTTTCAACAAAACTGTGCTGCGCAAAATTGAAACAAAACCTAATTAAATGTGTAAGGATAATATGGGTTTTTGCACCTATAAATACACCTGCCGGTGACTAGAAAAGTTCTGTATCCTATTTGTAAAGTACAGAGTGGGTCTGTTGAACAAAACTGTGAGCTGCGCCAAGTGAGAAAAAACCCTAATTTAATCGTTTGTACCAGATAATAAAAGGAGAGATTTGCACCTGTCAAATAGACCTGTAGTTAATAGAAAAGATCTGTATCCTAATATAAGTACAAGATGGGTCTTGAACAAAACTGGGTTGTGCCAAAGTGAACTAACCTAATTAAATTGGTGTGTACGGATATTAAAACGTGGTTTTGCACCCTTCGAGAAATACACCTGCGGTGACTAGAAAAGTTACTGTATCATATTGTGAGTACCAAAGTGAGTCTTGGAACAAAGCTGGGCTGTGACAAAGTGAAACAAAATCTAATTAATTGTTGTAGGTATAATTAAACGTGGTTTTTGCACCTAATATTACACTTCGGTGACTAGAAAAGTTCTGTATCCTATTGTTAGTACAAAGGGGTCATTTGAACAAACTGAGCTGCGGCCAAGTGAAAAAAAAAAAACTAATTTAAATTGTGTACAGATTAATAAAGATGAGTTTTGCACCTATCAAATACACCTTGCAGTTACTAGGAAAAGATCTGTATCTTATATAAGTACAGGCTCTGGCACAAAATACAAGCTTAATATTTCACCAAAAACTGGCCAAAAACTGTTAAAAAAAACCCATTTCAATGCAGGTCGTGTCAAAGGTAGAGTCTGGGCTTGCTCAAGATCCCACTCTCCTTTCAAAAGCCTGCCAGCCTGGTCTGTCTGTGTTCGCCCGATCCCCCAGGCCACCACCTCCCCCGCGGCTTTACAGCGCTAGATGCTCCTTTAAAATTTCTCAGCCTAAGTAACTAAAAATTGAAAATTCACTCTAATTACCTATGTTCTAATGTTCACAGCTAAAAGCATAGTTGGTCTGTGTGAACAAAAAGTGGAACTGTTTACACTGTGTTGTATTGAGAGAGGACCAAGGCACATGTCCTGCTCTTATGAGACACTGACCACATGATGCCTGAACAGGAAGGGCTGTTCTATGTAAAAACGAGGTCATGTGAATTTTTCCAGCCATATCAAAACCATACACATCACAGTCATGACGTCGCACATCCCTGCATTTTCTCTAAGCGGATTGTGGCCTCCAAATGACAGGGAAGCGCGAAAATGGCGCGATATTAATGATTATGGCAGATTTTCACCTAAATTATCGCGTGATCGAAAAATTCCGATCAATACAAAAACTGTGCCGACTTCAACTTTGTCGATAATAATTGCTCAACACTATTAATAACCTTTTAATACGTTTCACAAATTAATAAGGATTGTATTGACCAAAATGTATAACTTTAATGTGTCACGAAAGTCTCAACATCAGGTGGATAGATTGAGGCATTGAAAATTTATTTTCAGGCATAGTGACAGAAATGTAAGCTGGCTTTGGCAGCAAGAAGTTAAAGGAGAGGGATGCTGCATGTGTGCATGACACTAAAATACTGATCAGGGAATGTTAGGCCCCAAGAATCGGTTACAGTAGTGAGCCATAGACACCAGTCTCCAACACTTTACATTCATGTATAAACCTACTACAGACAAATCTTTTTGGTACTCGTCAAATGAGTCTTAGTACCCTGATATGCATTGTATCTAAACTAATTGAACTTTGGATTAACCTAATCAATTTCCCCTATTTTAAAATAATTGTCTTATTAGGTGGTGGTTCCTCGTTCTTCAAGTGTGCTGTATAAATACAATCTTAGGCTATGTCTGCATGGCAATGGACAAAAAAACTCACTGAAAACCAAATCCTAAAAAACATTCATAAAATGGAGTTTTTTTTGTCTACTGGCTCTAAAAAAAAGTCCTTTTTTTTGCACGTTTGCCTTTTTTTGCACTTTTTTTTGCAGAAATACAAAGCATTATAATTAGAGATGGGCGAATTTCCCGAAATTCGTTTTGTTCACTTCGCCCGGAAATGTCTCAGGCAAAAACATAACTGCGTTGCGAATTACATTTCGGACGAAATACATTAAATAACAGCTATTTCCAGGCTGCAAAGAGCATGCCAGGGTGCTGTAGAATGTTGTGCCATGCTTAAATATGCAGAGGAGGCTTGGTTTGGTCTTCATACAATGTTGTGTTTTAGTATGACACGCACATGACTTCCGCGCTCTTAGAATCCGCTTCACTATAAAATTCCCTGGGCACCCTGAAGAGGGCAAAAACTGACAAATACTGAAGGGGAATGTTAGCCTGATAAAGTATGCCAGAGAAAGCTGAAAAAAACAAGCTGGAGAGCTCAGGTATGGCAACATTAGTGACAGGAGTGTGGAGGGTGACGGCGGCTTTTTCCAGGCACAGCGCATGAGGTCAGACAGTGGCACACTGACATTCCTGGAGGTGGCAAAAACAGGAATAGGCCACAGAGTGGCACAATGACACAGATGTGGAGGTCACTCCATCAGGGCAGCAGCAGCATGAGGATCAGACAGGGTGGCACATTGACAGAGTGTGTAGGTCACGGCTCAGCCACAGCAGCAGCATGAAGTCAGACAGTGGCACAATGACACAAGTGTTGTAGGTCAAAGCTGCAGCCACCGCAGCAGCATGAGGTCAGACAGTGGCACAAATGACACTGTGTGTAGGTCACGGCAGCAGCCAAAGCAGCAGCTAAGGTCAGGCAGTGCACAATGACATTTCTGGAGGTGGCAATAACTGGACTAGGGCACAGAGTGGGCCAATGACCACAGTGTGTAGGTCACGGAATCATGCCACAGCTGCAAGCATGAGTCAGACAGTGGCTCAATGACACTGTGTGTAGGATCACATCCAGCGCCACAGCAGCAGCATGAGGTCAGACATGGCACAATGACACAGTGTGAGGTCACTGGCAGCAGCCACAGCAGCAGCATGAGGTCAGACTGTGGCACCAATGACACAGTTGTGTAGGTCACGGCAGCCAGCACACAGCAGCAGCTATGAGGTCAGACAGTGGCACAATGTAATTCTGGAGGTGGCAAAAAAAAGGAGTAGCACATCAGAGGGGACAGAGGACCACAGTGTGGAGGTCACGGCAGCAGCACAGCGCAGAATGAGGTCAGCCGTGCCCACAGTGGACATTCTGGAGGTGGGCAAAAAACAGGAGTACGGCCACAGAGTGGGAAATGACACAGTGTGTAGGTCACGGCAGCAGCACAATGCAGCTTGCTTGAGGTCTGAACAGAGGCACAATGACACAGTGTTGTGTAGGTTCACGGCGAGCAGCCAAAGTCAGCACATGAGGTCAGACCCAGTGGCACAATGCCACAGGGTTTAGGTCACGGCAGCAGCCACTGCAGCAGCATGAGGTCAGACAGTGGGCACAATGACACAGTGTTGTGTACGGTCTCCGGCAGCAGCCACAGCAGCTGCATGAGCGTCGGCAGTGGCACATGGACATTCTGGGGTGGCAAATAAAAAAACAGGAGTCGGCCACCAGAGTGGGACAAATGACACAGTGTGGAGGTCCCACAGCAGCAAGCATGAGGTTCAGACAGTGGCCAATGCAAAGTGTTTTAGGTCACTGGCAGCAGCCACAGCAGCCACATGAGGTCAGCTGTGGCACAATGACCACAAGTGAGTAGGTCACGGCAAGACAGCCATCAGCAGCATGAGGTTCAGACAGTGGCACAAATGACACAGTGTGTAGGTTCACGGCAGCAGCCACAGCAAGCAGCATGAGGTCAGGACAGTGGCACAATGACAGTCTTGTAGGTCCGCAGCAGCCACAGCAGCAAGCATGACGGTCAAGGCAGTGGCACAATGACACTCTGGGGTGGCAAAAAAAAGGAGTAGGCCACAGAGTGGGACAATTGACACAGTGTGGAGGTCATGGGCAGCAGCCACAGCAAGCAGCATTAGGTTCTGACAGTGGCACAATGGACATTCTGGATGGTGGCCACGAAAAAAGGAGTAGGCCACAGAGTGGGACAATGAACAGTGTGGAGGTCATGGCAGCAGCCACTGCAGCAGCATGAGGTCAGACAGTGGCACAACAATGGACATTCTGGAGGTGGCAAAAACTAAGGAGTAGGCCACTAGAGTGGGAAATGGACACAGTGTGTAGGTCACTGGCAGCAGCCACAGCAGCAAACATGAGGTCAGACAGTGGCACAAGGAACTGTGTGCTAGTTCACGGCAGCAGGCCAGAGCAGCAGCATGAGGTCAGTCAGTTGGCACAATGACACAGTGTGTAGGCCACGGCAGCAGCACAGCAGCAGCATGAGGGCAGACCTTGTGCACACATGACACTACAGTTGTGGAGGTCAAGGCAAGCTGCCCACAGCACGCTCAGCATGAGGGCAAGGCAGTGGCACAATGACATTCTGGAGAGTGGCAAAAACAGGATTAGGCCACAGAGTGGGGACAAAAGAACAGTGTGTTGGTCACTGGCATCAGCCACGAGCAGCAAGCATGAGGTCAGACAGTGGCACAATGAACAGTGTGTAGGTCAACAGCCAGCAGCCACAGTGCAGACATGAGGTCAGAATGTGGCATTAATGACACGTTTGTAGGTCACGGCAAGCAGCCCCAGCAGCAGGCATGAGGTCAGTCAGTGGCACAATGACACAGTGTGGAGGACACAGCAGCAGCCACAGCAGCAGCATGAGGTCAGGCAGTGGCACAATGACATTCTGGAGGTTGGACAAAAAACAGGAGTAGGCCACCAGAGTGGGACAAGACACAGTGTGGGAGGTCACGGCGCAGCCACAGCTGTTGCATGAGGTCAGACAGTTGGCACCAATGACCCAGTGTGTAGGTCACGGCAGCAGCCAGAAGCAGCAGCATTAGGTTCAGGAATAGTGGCACAATGACACAGTGTGTAGGTCACGGCAGCAGCCACAGCAGCAGCCATGAGGTCTGACTGTGCACAATAATCAGTGTGTAGGTCAAGCAGCCAGCAGCATGAGGTCAGACAGTGGCACAAATGACATTCTGAGTGGCAAAACAGTAGTAGGCCACAGAGTGGCACGAATGACAGAGAAGTGGAGGTGCGACGGCGGCAGCACCATGAGGTCAGTCAGTGGCACAATGAAATTCGGAGGTGGCAAAAAAAACAGGATTAGGCCACAGAGTGGCACATGACACTGTGTTAGGTCACCCGGCAGCAGCCATGCAGCAAACATGAGGTCAGAAAGTGGCACCATTTCACATTCTGGAGGTGGCAACATACTGGAGTACGGCCACAGCAGTGGCCACAATGTCAGCCCGAGTGGAGGTGAGGCAACTGGAGCAACCGCATGGAGGTCAGATGAGTGGCACCAATGACACTGGTGTGGAGGTCACGGGCAGACAGCCCACACGCATCAGCAGAGACCGGGTTCAGACGTGAGGCAAAATGACAGAGTGTGGAGGGCTGCGGTGGCAATACAGTCCCTGGTTATTGATGGTTGTCAGGGGCAAGCGCATGGAGAAACTGTCAGCAGATTGTGTGGCGTTCAGGCGGTGCGGGGTGTCGAATCAGGAATAGTGGCTGAGGCAGGTTGTTTGGAACCCAGACTCATTTCCTCACAGTTTCCGGGCTGAGGCTGTATGGCTGATGTTGTCAGTCGCCTATAGGCATTGGTGTGTGTGGAAATTCTGGCTGATCCTAACGCCTGATTCATCCTGACAAAAGGTCAGTCATTTCCACATTCACGTTGACAAGCAGGGTTTTCTTGGGTACGATGGGCCCCCGCCCGCCGCACTGAACACCCGCTCCTGATGCCCCACTACTGGCGGGCAGGACAGCTTCTCCACTTGCAAACTCCGGGCCAGTTATGCGGCCAATCATCAGTTTGGCTGCCCAAGTATGTCAGCGGCATCTTCTAACTGGGGGTGGCAGGTGGCTTTCCAAAGTAGGCCACCTCCTTGTTGGATCAGGGCTCCTGTCAGGTTCCTGATTCTGCTGGCGACTGACCTCAATCCCAACTAGTGCGGGTGAAGGAAGCTCTGCTCATCAGTTGACTCAGACTTAGGTTGCTGCTGATGGAGCTGGGGGTACTGCCTCCGACCCCCCCCCACTTCCCCCGGCAGCCGAGGGCAGTAGAGTAGTACACGTGCAAGCAGATGAAGATACCACCCCGGTCAGGACTGTAGAGGAGGGACTGTTGCCGCTCGCCTTGGGCTGATGGCATATGAATTAGGAGGATTTGGTCGCCCAAGTTTGGATTGGAGTTTTGGCCTCCACTCTCAATAGCTGGGAAAAAAGGCTCCCATTTTGCGACCCGGCCGCCGGGGGCTAGCGATCGTGGGGGGGTCAAAATAGGGGTGGAGAAGCCAGAAGTCATTCCCTCTGCCGGGGATGCTGGATATTCGGCGCTGTCTCTTGCCAGGCAAATCAGCATGCTTGCGGGCCATCTGCACAAGTGAAAGTGACTGCCCGAGGGACTCCCTGCCTTCCATCTCCTCTGTATAACGGGCCTCGGTGATTGCGGGTCTTCATGGCCTCGTATTCCTCTTCTCCCATCTAGCTCCTCCAGCTGCTACCTGCTCCTCCTTTCTTGTACACCTGGGTAGAAAATCCATAATTTTCTACCAGACATTGTTTATGCTCCAATGTCACTAATAATCCTCCTCCGCCATTTCAGTCCAAACCGGACTCTTGGGGGGCGCGCGAGAATGTATTGCGCCAAGTCTCACCAAGGTTCCCCTCGCCCAGACAGCATTTTTCAGCTTCTGCTTCCAGGACATCAAGCAGTGGAAATGACGTTTTCATCCCGTAGTCCTGGCGACTGGACAAAAACGTCGCCTCCTCGTGAATCGGCCTCATCAAACGGCAGGGGTGTCCTCGCTGAGCTGCCACTGGCTGACTTCAAAGTTCACCACCAGGGGGAGAGAGGAAGTACTTCTGTCTTCCTGGCATCATCAAAAAACTACGTTAATGGCCTTTCTCTGTTCATTTAGCTCCGGTCAAAACTGTGCAGGCTCCTGGAATTCAACGGGTGGAAACATACGCATATCGAGAGTGTGTTGGGGGAGGCCGTTCTGCCGCTGCAACTCAAGGAGGGTTTCCTGGCCTTTGTTCACGAATGGACATAGTGGGCCATGACAGTTTCCATGTACCACTTTTAAGAATGTTCTGAAGATCGGTGGAAGACTTCAGAACCTTTTTCACATCCAGATTGAACACAGTGCGCCATGCAGGGCGCCGCGGCATGGGACCATCCCTCCTCGGTCGTTTCAGCAGCCGGGCGGGACACTCCATGATTCCCTCCCCTGTCACCCCCCCGGTCACCATCTGTTCGCAATTTGCACGGTGGCGCGGGAGAAAAACTTCACTGTCTGTCATACTGTTGTTCTAAATATGTACTGAGACACGGTTTGTTGGAAGATTATATGTTTATTGAATATATACTCACCCGGTTGTGTTGCAAAATGAACCCATGCTGTACAAGCTTGGTTACCTTGGATTTATTTTGCGTCCTCAGTTGGGCTGGATATTGTTCTGTGTATGGGGCCGGTTTATAATCTCTGTGTATTTTACTGATTATATATAGAACTATTCTGGCTTTATTTTCAGTGCGTTTTATGATGTTTCGCTACTGATTTTTCTTCTGTGGCGGGTTGGTTTTCACATTGTGGGGAGGGTTAGGTGTTCATTCTGATGAACTTAGGGTAGGCTTACACACAGGGTTGGTTGTTGGGAGATATTGCTGTTAGGGTGGATTGTAGAGTTTTAGTAGTGTAGGCGACACGGTAAGAAAATGAGGAGTGAAGTATCTATTAGTGAGGGGGGGAGGTCGAATAATACGTTATTGGGTTCGGTCGATTGGTTGGTTTGCGTTAAGTGTGGAGGATAAGTGGGTTTGGGTAGGGAAACGTAATCAGTGGTGACGATTTTCTGGATGTTCCTGGTGATGTGTGAGGGGGCGAAAGATCGGGGGGGGGGGTGGACAGTAGAGATGGAAGAACAAGAGGGGAAAGTTACCGTTATTTTGGTGGAGGGGGGGGGGGGGTTTATTTGCTAGTTTTGGTAGTGGGGAGGGGGTGGATACATACCTGATGTACAAGGTTTTTGTTGTTATGTTGTTTTGGTTTTTATATAGAGGGTGGTTAAATAAAGATTAGGGTAGGTTGGGTATTGCGGAGTTTTAAAATAAAACTAATTTAGTTTGAGCGTTAAACGAATAATACATAATTTGCGAGCGTGAGCGGTGGTAGTATGAACAAGGTGCGGTGTATTGGAACATGGGTATTGGGTGGAGTGGAGTAATATAAGTTTATTATAGTAGTGTTTGTGAGGGTTGGTAAGCACAAATCCAGAGAGGAACCCAAAGAGGTTGTTGGCAGTACTGAGGTTTTGTATGGGTTCGTTGTTGAGAGGGGAGAATAGAGGGGGGTATTTTGGGAAGTCGGGGAGGGGGTTGATAATTATGCGGTGTGTTTGGTATCATGTTTGGTGCAGTTATTTTATTTAGAAGTGCATATTTTGGTTAAAAAAAGTGGTGGGGTTTGGGAGATAATTTTGTTTGGGTCAGATTAAATATATTTAGATCAGTATCGGTCTGCGGGTGATAGGGGAGAGGAGGGTTAAGTATTGGTATGAAGACTGGGGGGGAGGTGGAATCGATATATAGGGTTGGGATTGGTGGGTATGGGTGGGTGGGGTTTAAGGTGGCGAGGTTCGACAATGTCAAACACTATTATAAATTGAATAATAGGGTTGGGGTGAATAAGGAAGGGGGGGGGGGGTTGGATGAAATTGGGTGTGTGAGGGGTATGAGATCTCTTAAATTGGGGGGGGGGGGGGGGTTTTGAAGTAGGGGAGGAGTTTAGTGCTGGATAATATGAAGTTGTTTTTTTTATCTTAGAGGGTGTGTTAAATATATTTTAACATTAGTGGTGGCGGTTCTGGTGAAGAATTTGTTTTTTTAGGTTATGGAGTGGTATTCGATTTTGTATATGGTTATTAATTGGGTGCATGGGGGTGGGGTTATTAATTTTTAGAGCGCGGGTGCGTATTGTTTGATCAATTTATGGTTGGGAGGTGTGAAAAATCTAGGGCGTGGTGTGGGATTGGTGTGTGTGATCACGTGTGATGGTTTTGGGTTGTGTATGAAAGGACTGGGGAAAATAGATAATAGCGTGACGGTGGGAAGTGGAATTGTAATTTGCGTTTGCTGTTTTTCGTGCCTTAGTGAGTTATGTGACATAAGCATAAGCGATGGATCATATGATGTGATCATTGATGATTCTGTCCACACTTTATTCGGCACTGCCTATAGGGCGTGTTGTAGACTGTAATATGGGACCTGTTTATGGAAGCATCGTGCAAGCATACAGAGCGTGATAAGGCACGGTGCAATGAGTATCGGAGGTTGTCGTGAGGGTAATCAGCCCTGGTCCGAAAAATGAATGGAGAGAACAAGGGGTGCCGCTAGGTTGTGTGCGGAGGAGAGGGGGGTAGGAATAATAGTTGGGACAAGAACCTTTAGAGGATAGGAATGACATGAAGAATCTCTCAAATCTTAGGTGGGCGAACGCGTAAAATATAGTACAATTGAGGACTATGGGATGGCACTTCGGGACGTTGGTTAAAGGAGGAAGGAAATGTGGGCGAGGAACATGGGTCATGACACCGTATATTGGGGAGATATGAGAAATGGGGTTGATTGAAATTATCGTTGATATCTGCGGCGAACGACCAGTTGGAAAGAATTTCAGAGAGGTAAGGAGAGGGATGGTTCAAGTTGGGGCACGGAAGGATTGGAGTTATAGGTTTAGGAAAAGGAGGGGTATGACAATTGCCAGACAGCCCTTCTTCGAAATCCCTTTTTTTGATCTAACTCAGGGTGACGGGGCGAGTGAATCATTTTTTTGGACGCAGGATTTTTTATGAATGAGGAGTGCGTACCGGGTCGGTGGAGTAATATGTAGCAGTTTGGGCCGAACGGAAAAGATGGAGGAGGGGGATTCAGCGTAGTTGAGAGTGGGGGGGGGAGGAAGAAGTGTTGAGTATTATTGGCTATCAGGGGAGTGTGGGTTAGGGGGGTGAGTTTATTGAATGGGGGAAGTGATGGGTTGAGGTATTAATGTATAGCCTACTGGGGGTAAGTGTAATTTGGAGATGCAAGGCAGTTTCAAGGATCTCGCAAAAGGGGATGGGGGGAAGCGGGGGGAGGCACGGGGGGAAGGATGGGGGAGGGGGGAGGAGTAATCGTAGTTGCCCAAGGATAATGGGGGGATCTAGAGCAGGAGATGGGGATGGGGTTGTATTATGAGGGTGTAGAAGCTTTTGTAGGAGGGAGGGGTGTGTGGGTTTGCGCGGGGAGGTATTGTGTGTCAGAGAGAGAGAATTTAGGTGTAACAAGTAGAGTATTAGTGGTTGTAAGGAATTGTGTTTTGTTGTTTAGTGTTGTTCATTTGGTGACAGTTAAGAGATTTATTTAGTGAGTGGGTAAGAGGATTGGGGAAAGAGGAAATGTAATTGGTGGCAGACGGGGGGGGAGGCGCAGGAAAAAGGAGGGGTAGGGTGGGGTGGGGGGGTGCTAGTTTGGGTTGTTTTGTCGGGGGGGATGTAAGAGGGGTGGTTGGACCTGTGGGGGTATGAGTTATATTGTGAAGAAAAAGGGTTAAAGGAAGAAGTTGTATAGGAGTGACATCTTGTGTTAATGGGTATTGGTATAAATAGAGGGGGAGAATTCTTTGGTTGGATAGTGATTTCGGTGAGTGGTGTAGGGTTGAATGGGAGTTCTATGTGGGAGTAGAGTGATACCAGGAAAATAGATGGGATAAGGGTGTAATAGGGGCGTATAAGGTGGATGGAGAGTTGATAAGGGGGAGTACATGTGAGTAATGGGTGTGGTTTAATGCTGGTTAAAGTTGATTTAGGGGGGGGGTATCTGGGACCAAACAATGGTGGTGGGTGCGCGGGGGGACCATGAGTGTACAGGTTGTTTGGAAGTAGTGTGGTATTGTCAAAAGGACCGGACGTAATATTAATTGGGAGTGTCGATGAGGGGGAAAGGGGAAGGGGCGGCGGGGTGGGATATGGTAGTTGTGGGCTGGGGTCATGTTGGGGAGATGGGCGGATGATGTGGCTTTGTGGGTGGGGTTGTTGTGGTAGGCGGGTGTTGCTGGTTATTAGGTTCTTGCCTTAGGGAGGGGTACGTGGGGGATGTGGGTAGGGAGTAATCGACTTGAGACAGAATAGTAGTAGGTTAATTGTAGTGTTTTTGGGCAATAAAGGAACTGCAATAAAATGGGAATGTCTGTGGTGGGGGATGCATGTTAGATCGGCTTTTTTGGGGAATTATAATTTTTGTATACTAGGTATGTGACAAGTAGGGGAGTTTGTAGGAACGCTGTTGTATGGAAGGTGGGGGGGTGATGTGTAAGTGGGGAGAAGTGGGGGGTAAAGGGATATGGGGGCTGATTTTTATTATGTGGTAGGGGGGGGATATGATTTTTATTTAGGTGGGAAGTTAATATTTTTTTGAGTTTGATGGGTCCGGTCAGGCCATATTGTGGGGGATAAACTGAAGAGAATACGAGATTTAGGATGTAATTGTATTATCGGAAGGTGGGATTGATGAGGGGAATAATTAGTGATTGATTTGATTGTTATTGTTTCGGGTAATAGCTGGATGTTATGTTAGTCAGAAATTTGTTTTTCTTGGGATGATAATGCATGGTGTTTTATGGAGGGGAGGTTTTATTTAAGTTTTTTGTTTGAGACTGTTCTGAGTGTGATTGTTGTGAGTTGTGATGTAACTTGTGTTTATTGCAGGATGGACGGGTGTGTAGCACAGAGTGAGGATATGTGGAAGGATAGATGGTTACAGATTTGTAACGTGGAGGGGGTTTGAAATAAGAAGGAAGCGTTTAGGGATTTACGGGGGGGGGAGTCGTTAAGAGTTATTGGAACTGAATGAGAGGTATTGTCGAATGAGACGAGAGGATAGGGCAGGGGTAAGAGAGGAGGGGGGGAATAGGAGGATCAGTGCAAAGTATGAATGTAGGATTGGGGTTAGGCATAAATGATGGAGTAGGGTAATACACAAGACAGTAGTGGGGCTGAGAGGGGGAGTGAAGGGGTTATGGGGGGTGTTTTGATGTTTTGGGTACGGCAAAAGATGTTGTCAGTATTATGAGCAGAAGGTATGTTGAGTCATGGTTTATGTTTAGCTGCGATGGGATGGCTATGGGCATCAACGCGGGATCCCTTGAGATGCAAATATGTGTTCTAGTGGATTGAGGTATTACTTGCGCAATTGTCGAGGATGCGTGCATAAATAGTGATTACGGTCTCATTATCGTAATGATTTAAACCCACTTTTAGAGAGTGATTAGGGGTATGTTTGGTAATGGGTGGAGCTGCGTGGTGGTGGAAAGGGAGAAGGTTGATGGATGTTTAATTCATAATTAGATACGTTCTTTGAGATAATCTCGGGTGATTTTTTTTGATGAAGGACTTAGTGTAGCATTTCGTTAAGAACATTTTCTGGGGGATGGGGCAAGAAAGTGGGGTTTTGATGTTATGGAGGGGGATTTGATAATATGTGCGGAAAATTACGGGAAAAAAGCAGGTAGGGGTGAAGGGGGGTAGTGGTGCTGGGGGAGTCCAGGTGTGGGGTATTGGGATACCCTGGTTGGGGTGGATTTCAGAGCGTCGTACCTCTGGTGTCTAGTGGTATCTTATTTTTGACCTCTGTCTGATAGTCCTAGTTGCGATAATGTGACTCCCCCCACCCCCCCCCCCACCCCCACCCGGTAATTTAATCAGTGGAACATTGAGCTTGCTTATATTTGGTTGCAGTGGCCAGATTCTAGCGCTCAATGTAAGTCTGTATTAGTCCTCATATAATTGTTATCCTAGTAAAAGTTACAAATAAATCATGATTTGCCAGTGACAGATTGTTAGATAACGCTTAATTTGTCCCAAAAATCAAAGTTATCTGACTGCGATTTTCAGTGCCAGAATACATTAGGTCTTCCAAGAGCTCACGGAACATTTAAAGGAAGTTGTCTCATTACAAGCTGTTCGCCACTTACAATGCTTCATCGGCAGCAAAGGAGTTTTGAATTCTGGGGCCTTGCGTTTCATTGCTGAATGTGTTGCTTATCCATCAATCTTCCCACATCCCCTCCAGCTCCAACAGAAAGCTGAGAAGAATGTATATCTGAGATAATGCAGGGGAGAGTGGCCCGAGGGGGTTTGCCTGCACAAGCAGTGTATACCCTGTGGGTGCCTGCCTAGGTCTGCTTGCTTGATGCTGGAGCAGCTCCTGCACTGTCAGCTCAACGGTGACTGAAACGTCGTGGGCTGTGAGAGTGTGGGGGGGTGTACGGGTAGGGGGTTGAGAGGGGGTGGATGTCTGTGATGTGATGGGGGGAGGGTTGGGGGAAGTGTAAAAACCCACAGGAGATGGTGTGTCATACGGTAATTGACTCCACAATCTCCCCCAAAGAGCAATCAACAAACAAACCTGTCTGACATAGGAACGTGGCCAGCTGTGTTTAGAAGTGCTGGAGTTTCTTTACTCTGGTTGTGCAGAATAAAACGATCGAGCCTCTTAGGTACCGGTATCTTGCAACCCAGGATTGGGGCGCTGGTGGAGTGGCTGTGGAGAATCTGTCTATGATGGTGAGTGTGAGTTTATAGGCTGGGAAGACGTCTTTGCGTCTGTAATTTCTGTACTTCCTAGCCTAATCGTTCATGCTCTTCTCAATATGTGTGTACGAGATGCGTTATGGGCCTGATGACCACCACGGGTTGCGCTAGCCCCCTGGGCAGAAGGCACACACAGGGTTAAATCCCAGCCTTTACAAGACACAGACAAGTCTGCCAGAGCACCTTCAACACAAGAAACGGCCACAGTACTGTTGGCTTCGTACGCGCGGTGGGTGGGCGAGCCTTAATGGGAGCTGATCCGGGGCTCTCAGATGCCTGTATGTCCGGTATGATGAAACTTGACAGCCAGTCGATTAATAATATAATTGTTACTAACAGGTCTGATGCATTATAGGGATATGCTGGAGTGTGGGGCTCCAGTATACTATATGGGAATAACCTCAAATCAGATAGGACATTAGTATTGACACATATATTGCACCTCCCCCCCCCCCCCCCAAGCCTCCGCCTTGTTTTTTCCCCAACAGTCCATCTCCGCCCATAAATACCCAATCATTGTTAGCGAGGACAACCCCTTTAAGTAAAAAGTGCATGGTCCTTGAAAGCACTTGATGAAAATCAAAAACTGCAATTTATTGACCACATAAAAGGAAAATAGTTATACGATTAACAAAAATATGAAATAGGATTAAAAAAGAGGAGAAAATCAGATACAGAGATTTTTAGAGTCCAGGATTTTAGAGAGTCTGGTCCTTCAGAAATGTGAGACCATATGTGCAATTGATATGTTGGTTCCTTCTGTAGCTTCTGTATGTGTGGACAGCTGCAGTGATGAGTGCCGTGGTTTTTCTATAATTGTTGCGCCACGCGCGACGCGAGGATTTAGATATATGTTTTTCAAGTGCTTTTTACAGCACAGTTTATAACTTAGTATGGCTTTGTTACAAATATCTATCTCAGCAAAATTAGCTGCCAATATTGTATGAGTATAATTTGTTCACATCGTATGAAGTACAACTTTTGTGTGATCAATATTTGGTTGTTACCAAGTAACTGTTATTTTTAAGTACAGTATGCTTTTGAAGCTCGAAGCTGGAAACTGAAATAACTTCTACTTATCTATAGAAAGTCAAAGAGATCATATAACTGAGCTTAGCATTTCGTGCAAACTTTAAAACAGCTTCATACATCATATATTTATCAATTTATTTTGCTAAGTCAAAAAATGTTTTATGCTATCTTTTGCCGGATCTGTAGATTGAAAGCTTTGATCTAAAGACCATATCTGATCTACTTCATTCTCAATGTTCCTCATTCTAATTCAGAAATATTATGCTATTTATGGATTATTTACACCTGATGGTGCAATCACTGATCCTTTATCTGTGTCTTTTTAATATCCAGTAATACAGTACAATTTTTTGTGTCCATTGGAAATCCTGGTGGGGACGGCGATTTTTAAAATCCTGCTGCTAGTTTACTGTAAAGGGTTGAATAAATTTTCAATTAGGTTGATATGAATTATAATCCTTAGCGGTCATTAGAATACTTGTCTCCAACTGTACAAACGATCACAAAAAGGGGATCTCCAACCATTTTTTGGTGAAATTTTTTTTGAAAACAGTCCTGTTCCATTCTAAAAGTATGTGTTCACGCACACCTTAAAAACCTGTGTTGTGTGTCTCTCAGAGTACATTGTATAAAAATGAATGTAACTTATATGGACCACAACATAGAGCTTAAAACAATAACAGCTGCATCCACAAACAGCCAAAGTCTTCATAATGATAAATTGACATAAAAATAAAAAAATTGGGAGTTTTCCAAACACCCCAATGCCCCTTGCTTAGACTAATGGTCTTTTCACATTTAGGGCCACATGTATGAAACTGTCACATAGGGTCTTAGATTTTCTTGTTGCCCATAACAAACCAATCAGAGCTCCATTTAATTTTCATATAGTGCTGTTTGAAACAAATTGAAACATGAGAGCTCAGATTGGTTGCTATGGGCAACAAAGAAATTCTGAGACTTAGATTTTCATACATGGCTGCCTTAGTTTGTATTTGGCGCATATACAAAACATATTTAATCATAGTCAATATTCACTTGACTGAGGCAAGAGGAGCCTCCTTTGGTTTCTGTTGGGGAGATTTATATATTTTTTTCCACTGTGCAGCTGCAATAAAACTAAAATAAATGGCGATCTATTCCAACCTATGGCTACACAGTCACACATGTTGGGTAATATTACCAAAAGCAAATTATCTGTGTGATTTTAGAACTATGCCTTGGTACAGTAATCCCATTTCTTGATTCTTTACAGGATCTTGATTCTGACATAATACGGATGCTGATGAAACAGAAAGTTTCTTTAGATAAACAAGAGTAAGTATGTCATTAAAATAGAGATGATGAAGAAGTTTTCTACAACATTTTACAGACTCTTTATAGAGTAAAATGAATTAAAACATTTTTAAGAAACCTTGTAAACACACAGTGGGAAGTAGCTGCTCTTGACCCTGCAAAATAATAAATAGAGCTCTAGATTATAATAAGGGTATATTCACACGGCTTATTTTGGGATGCATTTCGCCACATATTGAGAGCATAGTATGCTCTCAATATGTGGCGAAATGCGCCCCAATCATTACGGTAATCCACAGTTCTCATAGAGAACTATGGATTACGCCTCCTCTTCCCGCGTATACAATACGATCGTATTGTAGGTGCGGGGAGATCATTGACATGTCATTTATTCACGGCGCTTACGTGCCGCGAGTAATGACAGTCTATGAGGCAGGCGGGCTGCCGGCTCCCTTGCATCCCAAACACCTGCCGTAATTGCGGGGCATACCGTACGCCCAGCAATTAGCCATGTGAACATAGCCTAAAGTGTATAACAGTCTCTGCATGAGTTAAGTAATCTAATGAATGGAGGTAATGAGAATAGGCATAATCCTTTATTATCAGGTTTGTTTTAGTCTTAGGTATACAATGAATGTTGCTAATTACATACTGTAGTTAGTATGGTTGAAAAAAGACATATGTCAAACAAGTTCAACCAAGGGTGAGGAAAGATGTGGATGAAGGGAGAGGGATAAGAAATTTTTAAGTTTAGTTTCCCCTACTGATGAAGACTATGGAACCCATAAGTCAAGAACCAATCTGGCCTAAATTAATATTTGATTTCTGATCCCAGAATTGCCATCAGACTGGATCTAGAATTTTATACGGCTATATAACTATTAATATTTTTTCGTTTTAGTTAATTATCTAAGTCTTTCTTGCAACTTTCAACTGTTCCTGCGGTGATCATCTCCTCAGACAGGCTATTCCAACGATTCACAGTTCTCGTGGTGAAGGGGAATGTCCCCATGTCTTTTGTGGGGGTTTAACATAGAATAGCTTTTCCCCATACTTTTTGTAGGGGGCCTTATATACTTCTATAAATAAATAGTAACGGATGGCTTGGATATGGATCCTCTGGCCCAAGCAAGCAGTAGTGTAAGCCAAGTCATAGAGCGAAGTCTAAGATGCCTCCCAGTTTTCACGAGATCCTGCTGCAAGACAGGTTGGGCTTGTGCGGTGGGAGACACCTAGGCCACTACCCCTGACGCAACTTGCTTGCAGTGGCAGCTAGGGTGCAGCGTGGTACAGAATTGGCAAGCAAACTCATAGTCGGGGCAGGCAGAAAGGTCAGGGCAGACAGCAGGCAAACCTGGTCAGTGGACGGAAGCAAGGGTCAAATACACGGTGGATCTAAAATTTTAGAAACACGCTTTCTTTATATATGCTTTATATAGGATCAGCGCCCGGCAACTATACCATTACCAGGACGCTGGCACTTTAAATTTTACTGAACTGCAACAGGGACACAGGTTTGCCCATGGCCCGACGTGCGAGTTACAGCGCCACCCAAGTTGAGACATCAATCATGTCTCCCCAAAGCCGTCTTTCTCAAGACTGTTTAATTCTTTTAACATCTCCTCATAACTAATGCTTTATTCCCCTTATTAGATTGGTTGTTTGTCTTTGTACTTTCCCTAACTCCATTCCTTTCTAAAGACTGAAGTCCAGAACTGAACAGCATATTCCAAGTGAGGCAGCACCAATGCTTTATATAGTGGTAATATTACATCCCTGTCCCATGAGTCCATGCCTCTGAACTCCTTAACGACCGCCCGCTGACTTTAGACGTCGGCTGGTGCAAGTCGTTCGTCTGCAGCGATGTCTGAAGACGTCGCTGCAGACATCGGAGTTTGCGGCGTCCGGGCGCCGCAGCTGCGTTGAGATCAGGGCTGTACTACACAGCCCTGATTCCAGCGTAGCTCCTGCAAGCACCGGGGAGCAGGAGAACCTCCGCTCGCCGATGCTTTAACTCTTTGATTGCGGCGGATCATCACTGCAGAGCAATCAAAGGGTTTCCCTGCTCTGTTGGGTGATCGGAACGCCCGGTGACCCGACAGAGCCCGGGGAACAGCTGCACAGTCAGCCCTGGGGACCTAGAGTAGCCCCAGAGCTGTCTGTGCAGCAAGCCAATGACCAAGACAGACTGTGTGCTGTCCTGATCACTGCCTGTGTCAGACTGACACAGATTATAATGTATTAGCATATATGAATATGTTGATACATTACTAAGTGTAAAAAAAAAAATGTAAAACAGTTCTCCCTTCAGGGGATTTAAAAAAAAAAACAAAAAAAAACAAACAGAAAAAGTGTAAAAAAAATAAATAAATAAAAAATAAATATAAAATAAAAATAAATATTTAATAAAAAATAATTGTGCATATCTTACACAACACAACACACACACACCACACACACACAACACACACACACACAACACACACACACACACACACACACACACAAACCCTACACATATTAGGTATCCACACGACCGTAATAACCTGGATAATTAATCTTAACAAATTATTGAGTGTGAAATGTGAATGGTGTAAAAAAAAAAAAAAAAAAAAAATTCTGCAATTATTTATAAGTGTACTTAAACTATTCTCCCATAAAGTACAATCTGTCTCGAATAAAACAAGGCCTCATACAACTGCGTCATTGAAAAAAAAGTTACAACTGTTGAAACGCAAGGAGTCAAAAACTAAAAAAATTTTCTGGTCATTAACTACTTTTCAGGCGTTCCGCTTAAGGGATTAATATACGCCAATATTCTGCTGACCTTTGATGCAGCTGATTGACTTTCAGATCTTTCTCAATAAGCGATTTCCCCAATTTTTGGCCCCCTAGAACATATTGTGCATACAGATTATTAGTTTATAATCATATATACATAACCTTGACTAAAATATATATTCAAACCTAATAATGTAAAATAAGGTCTTGTCTATTATTTAAACTGCATGGTGATCTAGTTTTTAGAGTGAATATCCAGAAGGATTCCCTATTCAGGAGTTTCCTTTTATGGTCTCCTCCTCTTGGAGGACGTGTAACCCTTTCTATACCCTGTATACACAAAGTATTGGTTTTTCCTTCATGATGAAGAGCACAGTGTCTGGAAACCGCTGATACATTGTATAGATTTAAATGTGAAATGTCTGAAATAGGTCTCCTAATGCGCTCTTTTAATTTGCAAGAAGTGCAACCAACATACTGCAACTTACATTGCGTGCATGATATTAAATATACAACAAACTGAGTATTGCAATTAATAAATAGTTTGATCCTATAACTTTTTTTGTCATTGTATGATTCAAAGTGTTGTGATTGCATAACATAATTGCAGCATGTACATCTTTTTTGACCGCGTTTATAAAACCCTATATGTTAAAGCCAGGTAAGATCACACTTATTCTCAGAAAGAAACAAACTTAGTGACACTTGCTGCCCAAAAGTGGGCGCTCTTCTAGCTACACATCTATAGCCAGATATCAATGCATCAGCTAGATGTGGGTCCAATGTAAGAATGGGCATATTTTTGTGAATAATTTTAGTTATTTCGGAATATTCGGCACTAAATAAAGAGATTTATGTATAAAATCTTTATGACTTTTGATAAATGCTGTGTTTTTAGCTCTTTTTAAATTCCTTGATGGATATCCCCTATCTGATAGTCTGTTGGATATATACAAACTTTCCTTTTGAAAATCACTTTCTAGGGAACAATTTCAATGTGCCCTCATCATCTCTCCTACTGGTATGTTTTTTATTGTATGTTTAGGATGACATGAGGACGCATGCAAAGTAGTATTTCCTTGTTTATGATATGGTTTGGTAATTACATAGTTATTACTCACCAATTAAGTTAAATCTAGAAAATTGACAGCATCACAATGTGAGCTTACAGAAAACTTTAAACCAAGATGATTGTTATCGAGATGTTTGGCAAAGTCTGGTACGGTCGCCTGACCACCATCCCAAACCATCAAGAAGTCATCTATCTAGTGATACCAGACTACGCCAGAACAACATCCCTCTGAGTGGAACAAAAACAAATTTTCCCACCACGACATATAAATATATAAAATATATTGTATGTAGCAAATAAAGAGAGAGACAAAGGTACTTGCCCTCCTTAGCCGACAACTAGAGATGGGCGAATTTCTCAAATTCGATTCGCCGAGTTCGCAGAATTTTCCGACAAAATTTGTTTCGGCCCCCAATTTATTCACGGCAAACCACGTTAAAAAACAGCAATTTCCAGGCTGCAGAGAGTCTGTAGGGTGCCATGCTCAAATATGTATAGGGAGCATGGTTTGGTCTTCATACAATGCTGTGTTTTAGTATGACACGCACATGACAGCCGCCGCTCTTAGAATCGCTTCACTCTAAAATTCCCTGGGCACTTACAGGGGCAAAACTGTCCAAAAAACTGAAGTCGGAACGCAGCCTGACAAAGTCATGTCAGCGCCAGCTGGAAAGAAACGAGCTGAGTGCTAAGATCCTACAATAGCGTCAAAAAACACAATAGTAGGTTCCTGGAGCCGACACAGTTTGCAGCACAGTAAGGCTATGTTCACAAGGCTTAATTACGGGCACGTATTTTACCCCGCAATTACGCCGAGTGTACAGGGGCGGGAGTGGGGCAGGAGGACCAGCGGCCCGCCGGCCCATAGACATTCATTACTAGCGGCGAGTAATCGCCACTAGTAATTGACAATACGGCAAGCAAGGAGAGGAGATGTAATCCATAGTTCTCTATGAGAACTGTGGATTACGGTAATGACTGGGACGTATCTCGCCCCGTATTTCGCGCAGTACGGCGCGAAATACGGGGCGAGATAAGTCCCAAAATAAGCCGTGTGAACATAGCCTAAGGGGACGTCACAGCAGGGGTCACTCCACGAGGCCAGAGCTTTACACTGTCACCAGATGCTTCCACAGAATATGACAGAACCTGTTCTGTTAAAAGCTTATAGATGTAGAGGCCCCCCCGAATGAGTGGAGAGGGTGTCGGCAGTAATTTTGCATTGACGTCTCAGATCATTTTGCCCTTCCTTTCATCCATCAGTGTCCGCTTTCAATCGGTCAATAATCCATCAGTATTGCTAAAGCCAAAAACAAACAGCAGTTGATCCAAAACAGAGATGACCAGTAAATGGGATGTTTGCATGTCTTCTGTGTTCTGTATACACTCCTGCTTTTGGCTACACAATCCTGGTCCTTCCCATTCCTTCTGACAGGTGAAAAGGGGAAAACCAAACATAGTGGCAACGTCATAGAGTGGTGGAGGTGGCAACATCAGTAGGCCACAGAGTGGCACAATCACAGAGTGTGGAGGTGGCAACAACATGAGTAAACCACAGATTGGCACAATGACACAAGATGGAGATGACGGCAGCAACAGCAGCAGCATGAGGTCATAGATTGGCACAATGACAAATTCTGGAGGTGGCAGCAACATCAGGATCCAACAGATTGGCACAATGACACAGTGTGGAGGTGACGGCAGCAGCAGCAGCATGAGGTCAGAGAGTTGCACAATGACAGATTGTGGAGGTGGCGGCAGCAGCATGAGGTCCAGCGGATCTTCTAACTGGGGTGGCTGGTTTAGGGTCTGCTCCAGGTCCTGCTGTTGCTATTGCTGAGTACTCTCCTCACTAGGCGGGTGAAGGAAGTTGCTCATCAACGACTCCAGACTTAGGCTGCTGCTGATGGAGCTGCTACTGCCCCTACCACTCCACCTCCCCATAGCAGCCGTGGCAGTGGTATGTGAGCGATGAGGAACCCCCCAGTCAGTCCTGTCAGAGGATGGACGATGCTGCACATAGGCAGTGGTCAACTGACTACACAGGATTTCTCTATAGTACGCCTGTTTCTCCTCTCTCTCGGCAGCTGGGAAAAAGGCTCCCATTTTGGATTGGTAGCGAGGGTCCAATAGGATGGTGACTATTCGACTGTCACTAGCCAGGCAAATCAGCATGCTGCGGGCCATCTGCGCAAGGGATTCTGAGGGACTCCCTGCCTCCATCTCCTTTGTATACTGCCACAGTGCATTTGGGTCATCTGCCTCGTCTTCCTTATCTCCCTCTACCTCCTCCGGATGCTCCTTCTCCTCCTCTCTTGTCACCTGAGTAGAAAAGCCACTCTTTTCACCAGACACTTGCTTGTGCTCCAATGTCATCCTCCTCCTCCAGTTCAGCCCCCACCGGACTCATGTGGCCGCCAGATGTAGGCGCCACATTTCCAGTCCCCTGTCCAGACAGATTTTGCAGCATCTGTTCCAGGACATGAAGCAGTGGAATGACATTATTCATCCCGCAGTCCTGGCGACTGACAAATAACATGGCCTCCTCAAAGGGCCTGAGCAAACGGCAGGTGTCACGCATGAGCTGCCACTGGCTGACATCAAAATTACACAGGGGAGTACTCCTGTCCGCTTGCATCATCAAAAAATCGTTAATGGCCTTTCTCTGTTCATACAGTCGGTCTAACATGTGGAGGCTGGAATTCCAACGGGTGGAAACATCGCATATCAGCCTGTGTTGGGGGAGGCCGTTTTGCCGCTTCAGCTTGAGGAGGGTGTGCTTGGCTTTGTAGGAAGTGCATGCACAGTTTCCTGGCCATTTTTAGAATGTCTTGAAGATGGATGGAAGACTTCAGGAACCTTTTGACAACCAGATTGAACACATGCGCCATGCGGGGTGCATGGACCATCCCTCCTCGGTGCAGCACGGACACCATGTTCCTCTCATTGTCTGTCACCATGGTTCCTATTTGCAGTTGGCACAGAGAAAGCCAGGAATTGATTTCGTGTTGCATGACGCAGAGCAGTTCTTCCCCTGTGTGACTTCGTTTGCCCAGGCAAACCAGGTGCAGAACTGCGTGACACTGCTGTGCCCTGTACATGTGGTATGATGGAGCAGCAAGACTTGTGGAGGCTGAGGTGGTGGTGGTGGAGGAGGAGGCGGACATTGGAGCAGGAGCAGCAGTTTGACAATGTGGAGGAGAAAGCGGCGTCTCCTGTCCGAGTTGTTGGTGTTGATGGGCAGGAAGCACATTTACCCAGTGGGCCGTAAAGGACATGTACTGGGCCTGACCGTAGTTACAGCTCCACACGTCTGCGCTGCTGTGCACCTTGGAAGAAACCGATAGGCTCAAGGACTGGCCCACCTTCTGTTCTACATATTTGTGCCGGGCTGGTACTGCCTTTTTTGGAAAAGAAATTACGGCTTGGAACTCTCCACCTCGGCTCGGCACAAGCCATTAGTTCTCTGAACGGTGGAAACGGAGGGACTGCAGTACCAACAACTTGGACAGGAGCACGGTCAGCTTCTGCACCTTAGGATGGTTGGACGCATACTGTTGTCTCTTGGCAATCGCCTCTTTGAACGACTGCTGGCGCCATGAGTGCCAAGGAGCAGAAGCATCTGGTCCAGAAGATGATAGCAAAGACAGCTCCCTTCGGCAGAGGTGGTGGAGCCTTGACTGGCTGCAATGGCATGCGTGCCACTGGGTGATGCTGCTGTTGCTGCAGCGGCAGGATAGAACACCACATCTGAGACACGTTTCTCCCAGGCCACTGGATGGTGACGCTGCATGTGTTGATGCAGGGCCGGGGTGCCAACGTTAGCTCCCTGGCCACGCTTCACTTTCTGCCCACAGATTCTACATATATGATCGGCTCCTCTGGTGTCTTAGCAAAAAACTGCCACACCGCCGAATAGGTGATTTTAACGCCAACGCTCCGCACTGAGTGATTACTAACGGCGCTGACTCGCTGAGCCCCTGTGCCACTAGTTTCTTGGACCTGCGAAGCGGGTTTTCTACCCTGTGGCCGTTTGGCTCTCGACCTCGCACTGCTGCAACCCTGCTGACTCACGGCCACATTACGGACTTGCTGGCTGTGCCGCTGCCTGACTCACAAGCTGACACCCTCTTCTCCCGACGATGATGAAGCCCTTGCTTCACCTGGCTCCCAAGTGCAATCGGCCACATCGTCATTGATTGTGTTTGCCCGTCACTGCTATTCTCCTCAACGGTCTCAGCATGCAGAGCCTGACTGCTTGCAACATAACCTCCCGTGCCACTCTCCAAATCACTACTTTCCCGCCTACTGCAAGAAGCAGCGGATGTCTGCCCCACCTCTTTGCTGCCAAGTAGCTGCTGACTGTCCTCAAAGAGTTTGTAGTCGCTGTATAGTGGCGAGGAGCCCAGACCACATAGTAGATCTCTGGCTGAGGGAACCGAACGGGACAGAGGCGGGTTGAGGACAGATGAGGGCCGCTGACCTGCTCCCGGGCCATGCCAACTAAGGGTTGTGTCTGACGTTCCCACCGACTCTTGGCTGGGGTTGTCAGATGTCATCTGGGAGGAAGTGGATGACCTAGTCAACCAATCAAGATCTCTTGGGTTGGTGGTCAACACACGGCCACTAGATGACACTGGCAGTTCTGGCCTTACCGTGTCACCCCTGCTGCATTGTCCCCTTACTGTGATTCGACCTATGCCTGCTCCAAGAACGTATGTGCTACTGCCACTCGCATGTGAAGAGCCTGCCACCTCTCTGTCTGACATACTATCTGATCAAAAATTTACAGACTCTGTTTAATTTAGATATCTGTATATGATAAATACACATCCTGTATTTAACTCCAAGTACAACACTAACAGGATAGAGGATTCCCAGAATCTGAAATTCCCTAATAATAGCACAGGTGAAATTTAAATGATGGCGGACAAAAAAACACTCTGTATTTCACTCCCAATACAACACTAACTGATTGGTGTATTCCCAGAATCTGAAATTCCCTAATAATAGCACAGGTGAAATTTAAATGTATATGGGGCAGAATTAGACCCACCCTGGACACCCTGGGAGAATACCCCACAAACTAAATAAAATTATAGCGCTGGTGGCATTAAATTTGGGCAACTGAGACCCAGTCTTCTTTCAGGATGACTTGTATAGAGCAAGGGATCCAAAAAGCTGGGTGAGCAAGTAATAGACTTCTAGTGGTCTTTTTCCCCCTCCCCAATTGCTGAGTAAAGCAATTTGTTTTATAATGATATCTGTGTAGCAGCAGCCACAGCAGCAGAGATGCTGTTATGCCAAGACACAACGAGAGGAATTTGAGAAGCGCGTGTGCCGTCCTTACTTATAGTGCTGTGACATCACAGAATCCCGCCGGTCTCTGATTGGCTTCATCTCTGCACATGTCATTGATGGTCCTCCTTTCTTCCTCCCAGAGTTCTCTGCCCCATGTAACGCCATGTGCCTGCGTCCATTTGAGCAATTACAAACACGCTTCGTTCCCGCGAATCACCCTAATCTTTGGCTTTGTGCAGAACCGAAGTTTTTCTAAACGAATTCCACTTCGTTAGAATCAGTTCGCCCATCTCTACTGACAACGCATCACTTTATTATAGCACACAGCCAGTCAGTATGATATCTTGCACATTAATTTTAACAACTTTTTTTAGATTTTGAGGAAAAAAAAAACACAAATACAAGCACAGCCTAACTCCTCAAACTCCACACGGCTTTGAATAAGATTAAAAAATGGAAAACCAAAGACTTTACAGGGGTGCAATTTTTGGCAGTCACGTGGTTAAAATGAACCAACTATGATTTTCTAGAGTGCTTTAAATCGAATTAAATAAAACTGGACAGAAAAAGCATGTCAATCCACGTTAAAAACGTGCCTAAAACTCGATGACTACATTTCCTCTTCAGATACTCGCCTCGAAAATGCAAATCCTCATCGGAAACAAACATGAATTTCAGCAAGTAAATTTACTTGTCAAAAAACGCAGTGTGAACATACTCTTGGAGATCTTGTTCAGTTATTGACTTAACGAGTCAGAGCTGTTTTAATGTATGAGTGTTAGGTTTTTATGGTTTGGCTGAGTTATTTATTATTATTTCTGATATTTCTATTTCTGATTTTTTTTTCTGTGAATAAAATGGGACTGCATATCATATGCTTTACTTGGCAGAATTAATAGGAAATAGTGTTTTCCTGTTCACCTCCCAAACTTGCATATTTGACATATATTAAAATGTTGCCCTTCCTGAACTGTTCTTAAAAAGTCTTCTCTTTTCTTTCAGAAAAATAAAAATCCTGACTGAGTCCTTCTTAAAACCACCTGATTTATAAAGTATCTTGGAATACAAATATCCTTGCTCATACACATTGATGAATTTGTTTTTCCCATTATTTGTGTGTGATACTCAATTTTTGTAATTCTGCGCTTATGCTGTTAATTTACAAAATTGTCATTTTCCAATAAACTTTCTTATGAATATTTTGATTGTAGTAAACTCTGGTTTGATAATGTCTGTCAATGATTTATAGTATACTTAACTTCTCAGAAGCCCAATCCAGGAGATTTAAACTCTGTGCAATACAAATGTATGGCAGGTTAGCATACAATTACAGCTCTCCTATAATAGGTGCAGTAAGACAACAGGCTGGGGGCTTTCATTCAGTCCTTAATGGTCATGGCAACCGCCAGCACCCCAACATTGGGGAGGAATTAACTGGGTTATGGAGGGGAGTGCCCCCTCCTGTGCAAACAAAACAGCAGAACACAATGGCCTTCACTAATTGCATAACATATAAACAGGGTGCATTATTTTTTAAAACAACAAAGTGAAACTAAAAATTTTTTAAAAAGGCATACTTCTCAAGTGTACAAAGATAAAAATGGTTAGCACTTCCAAACAATAAGAAATAAATTGTGCAGGCTGCCAGGGCTGAAATACAGCTGCATACTGCAAAACACTAAGACAAAGGCAAATGCTGAATATATTAATTATTGCAATATTTTCAAATTATATTATTGCTACATCCAATGTATTTAAAAACTGAGGTTCTTAGTGCACATTTTGATCAAATTGTGAGAGCTCATCCACCAGTGTCAAAGGGACTCCTGTTCAGATGGGGACCTACAATTACAGGTGCCTTTTTTTTTTAAGGCTCAACCCCTTAATGACCGAGCATTTTGTTTGTTGACACATTCGTTCTTTCCTCCTTGCCTTCCCTGAGCCATAACTTTTTTATTTCTTCATCTACATAGACATATAAATGACTTTTATCTTGTGGGACAATATGTACTTTGTAATGGTGTCATTCACTGTACCTTAGACCATACTGGGAAAGCGCAATAAAATTCTAAGTGGGTTGAAATGTAAAAAAAAAAATGTACTTGCGCCATTTTTGAGAGTTTTTTTTTTTTTTTTTTTAAATCCATTTACTCTCTGGTATAAATGTTTTCTCTGTATTCTGCAGGTTGGTGCAATTCCGGCGATACCAAATATGTATGCATTATGTTATAGTAATGTAAAAAAAAAATCAAAACATTTTCTATTTTTGAAATTTGCGCCAAAGCTCCATTTTCTGTGACCAGTAACTTTTCTGCACTGCCACCTATACATCTGAGTGCAGGTGCACTTTTTGCAGCCTGAAGTGTACCGTTTACTGGTACCATCTTGGGATAGATGCAACTTTTGTGATCTGTTTTATTCCAATTTTTAGGGGACTTGAAATGACAAAAAAAGCTAAATTTTTGGTGTTTAGAATTTTTTCATCTGCAGTGTTCAGCGTACAGGATACATTATCTTATATTTTAATACATCGGACTTCTTCGGACGAGGCAAAACCAATTATGTGTAACTTGCTTTGTTTTGTTTTTTTTGTTTTGTAAAATGGCAAAGGGGTTGATTGGAATTTAATATATATATATTTTTACACTTTTAAAAATGTTTTTATTTTTTACTTTTAACATTAAGTCCCCCTAGGGTGCTTCACCACTAGGGGGCGTGATTGTTTATAAATTTCCACACAGAAAGTAGTAAAACGAAAAACATGTTGTTGATGGAAGCCTTTTTTTAAGGCTTAATGCCCCCATGTTAACCGATCTGGGCCTCGCAATTTCGCCCCGATTGGAGTGAGGAGCGGTGCGGGGCAATATTTCTTCATTCATTGAGATGCCGCGCTCTCCGTAGTGCCTAATAGGTTAAACAGCACGGGATGGAGCCAGCTCCATCCTATGCTGTAACAGGTGGGTGTTTAGCTGCAATTAGCAGCCGGCCCCCGCTGCCTGTGTAATGGGACAACGGCGCGATCCCGCCACACAGCCCCATTCTGGCATTGGGGTGTAAATTTATGCCCAGTGACATTAAGGGGTTAATGAAGATTGATCACCTCCAGGAAAATCTCATGAAGTAACAGGAGACTAAAACACAAACACTTCCTTAAATATGCTTCATTAGATCAATCAAAGCATCTCACCTGTAATTCAACTTTTAAAAATATATCGCTGGCCCTTTAAGACAGGACTGAAGTCGGGCCAAGTTGGCACCTGACAGCTTGACGGATCACTATGTTGACAGCTTTGTGAAACTAACTGCTTCTGAGCTGAAAGAGTCCACTGTGAAAGGGGGAGCCTGGAACTACTTATCTATAGTTGTTCTATGTTGTATATATATATATATTTATTTAGGATGAGCCCTTCTATTATATGTTATGTAGTGTATCCAAATGTTTGCTCTTATTCAATTATTAATTTGGGTATATAACAAAAAAATTATTTTATGCTAGTATGGTTTATTTAAAAAACCATGGTTAATAATTATCTAATTATGCGTAATGAGATGAAAAAAATGGCATAGAGTGTTTTAAAGAGGAAAACCACTTGTAAATTGGACAGACCTGAGGAAGCGGGGTATGTGTCTTTGCGAAACGCGTAGTCCTGTTTTTTAATATATACTTTTTAAGGAATTTTATTTTTGTATGTGGATGTTTCCAAAAGTATGTTTTTATTTTAAGTTGTGCAATAAAAAAGAAATGCACATACTGTATAAAGGCAGTGACTTTCTTAGCATTATTTTTTCCAACCCTGATGATAATTTGCCAACACTAATCTATTAGCTAACCACTGCACCAATCCCCAGATTACATAAAAATTAGCAGTGGGAGATACTCCTATATTGTGGCTTTCTTTGGAAGTCTACATCATGTGTACACTAGCAGAAGTGTAATATAGATGCCTGTGTGCTATGGAGCCAGAGGCTGAAGCAACTAGTAAACCCTATCACATTCTGTCCTCAGTGTGCTGTGCCTGCAGTGTATGTATAGTGAGAGACTCAGATTAACTCTGTACAAGCAGCTATGCCCTTAGCTCCCCCTATACAGTTGGTACCTCCCACAGTAGGAATCCTACTAAATAATGAACTCTGACTGACAAAGTGAAAATAAAATGATGACATGTATTAGTGAAAAGTCTTATTTCATCTACTATCATTTTTTGTGTGTTTGTGTGGAAGTGATAGGTACTCTTTAAGCATCAGGTCCCAGCTATGCAGTGGTCTAAATAATCAATTTTCACTTTTGAAATAACCCCAAAAATTCTATGTGGGATAGAACGTGAAATAAACACAACTGTGCTGTTTTTGTGGGTGCTTGCATCTATGAATTTCACTGTATAAATATCATGCTGTATTCTGGAGGTCTCTGCGATTCTGATGATACCAAATTTAAATGGCTTTCGCTATGTTTTAATACTTTTGAAAAAAATTAACTTTTCTCTAGCAATGGCTTCCAGATTATCTGCATCTTCATCGCGCTAGGTCATGCATAGCATGGCATGGTGATTGACAGTTATTCATACAGGGCAGTACAGTCGTGTACAGGAACAGAAATCTAATGATCGCTGAGAGTAGTTCGCTATGGGGACAAGTAAAAAAAAAATTTCAAAAAAGAAAAAACACAAATTATTGAAAACTATATATTGAAAAACTATATATATTGAAAAATAAAAAAGTTTCACAATTGTGCTTTAAGATTTATATAAAATTATTATAAATTTGGTATTACAGTAATCTTATCACCCCAAAGAGTAAAACTAACGTCAGGTATACTACACGGTGAGCACTGTAAAAAAAACAAAAAAACAGTGCCAGAATTGCTGTATTTTCTCCATCCTGCCGGACCAAAAAATGGATTAAAAGGTGATCAAAAAATCATATGTCCAATGAAAATGTCAACTCATCCCACAAAAAGCAAGCCAATACAAAGCTCTGCACAAAGAAAAATAAAAAAAAGTTATGGCTCACAGACTAGAACTGTGCAAAAACATGTTTACTGTATTCAATAAGAGTGTTTTTATTGTGTAAAAGTAGTAAAACATAAAAATGTATATAAATTTGGTATCGCTGTAATTGTATTGACCTGTTGTGTAGAGCTAACATGTCCTATACACTGCATGATATCCGCTGTAAAAAAAAGATAAAAAATCCTACCAGGATTGCTGTATTTTGTTTATCTGCCTCCCAAAATCCTTGTTAAAAAGGGATCAAAGTCATATGAACCCCAAAATGGTACCAATGAAAACATCAACTTATTTGGCAAATACATGCTCTTAATAAACTTTACATGCAGAATAAAAAAGTAATGGTTGTCAGACTATGATGACATAAAAACGCACTATTTTACAAACGCATTTCTTTTCTGTATAAGTAGTAAAACATAAAAAAAAAATAATTGTTGTAACTGTACCAACACGCATAGTAAAGTCATCATGTAATTTATACTGAATGGGCGCTGTAAAAATCAAATCCGAATAACAATGGAGGAATTGCTTTTTTTATTTTTTTTCATTTTCATGGCCCAGTGCTAAAAAAAAAAACCTGTAAAACACCAGTTGGCCCAAAATGTATAATAAACCCTTAGATTAACTCCCTGTGGGGTGTTGGTTTTACAGTAGGGTTACTTCTGGAAGGTTTCACCTGTTCAGGTACATTGAGGGCTTTGTAGATGCGACATGGCACCCACCAATATATGGGTTCCAAAAGCCAAATTGTGCTCTCTCCCTTGTATGCCCTAGCATGTGCTGAAACAGCAGTTTACACCCACCCACATATAGGGTATTGCCATACTTGAAAGAAAATGTATAACAAATTTTGAGATGCTTTTTTCCAGGATTCGTTGGGAAGATTAAAATTTGAGATAAAACTGCATATTGGAAAAAAAATATTTTCACAGCCTAACACTAAAAAAAATTGTGAAACACTTGTCGGGTCACTAAACTCACAACACCCCTGAATATATTCTACAAAGGGTATATTTTTAAAAATAAAAAGGTCTTTTTAGGAATGTTTATTAAGTTTTACTACCTTAGGGTGTCCGCTAACTTGAGATGGTGCCTAAACAAATACTAATAAAATCCTAAAATCCAGTAGGAGCTTTTCTTATTCTGAGGCTTATGGTTGAGTTACATAGGGATATTTCTAAAAATGGCAGAATCAAAAGAATAAACTGAGTTGTGTCTCCCTGGTAAAATCTTCAGTGTTGCAGTGAGTATTGGATAAAAATTGAAAATTGGCAAAAAAGTGACTTTTTTTTAATTTCACCTCCAATTAGATTTAATTCCTTTGAAAATTCTATGTTGCAAATTTTCTTGAAAATGTTAAAAACTGCTACTAAATGTATAAGCCTCCAATATATATATAATTATTTTTTTTTTTTTAAAAGATGGCAACATAAGGTAAACATATGATAGATGCTAGTTATAAACTATTTTGTGTGACATAACGGTCTTATACACATACATTTTTGAAATGTGAAAATAGCAAATTTTTCTAAATTTTTGCAACATTTTGAAATTTTTCACAAGTAAGCAAGACCGTATGGACCAAAATGTATTACTAACTGAAAGCAAAATGTGTAATGAGAAAACATTGAATCACATGGTAAAGTTAAAAGTAATAAAAAGTTATTCCCACCTAAAGTGACATATCAGATTTATAAAATGAGGCTCTGTCAGGTATGTCAAAACCAGGGCTGTGGAGTCAGTAAGCCAAAGCTCCAATTCCTCAATTTCCCGTCTTTGACTCCTGACTAACTCATACATGGCGCATGTTTAAGTGATAACTTTACTGTAGTAAAATGGTCCCATCAGGCTGTTTATCATCTTATGATTAGTGATGAGCGATTGTGTCAACTATCGTTATCGGGTCGATAGTCGATATCGGCAATTATCATGACGATTTCCGATAGTCGATAACAGATTATCGCCAATGACCATTAAAGTCTATGGGAGAGGAACAACACCTTCATTCTTACACCCAAACAGGGTTGGAGAAGCTGGAATTAACATCCACAACAGTAAACTGGATACGTGCTACATATTAGGCAACAAGAGTCACAGAAAAAAAGTCACACACTATTCACTATCCCTGTCTTGTACCACATCATGACCCTTAAACCTTCATGACCCACAAATTAAAAAGTGCCAGAAGGCAGTATTATATGAACCATCATTTTACTTGAACTGGACATTGACTATCTCTGTCCTGGAACTCAGCATGACCCTTACACCTATCTGACCCACAGATTAAAAAGTGCCGGAAAAAGGAGTCTTTGAACCACCATTTTACTTGAACTGGACATTGACTATACCTGTCCTGGACCGCAGCATGACCCTCAAACCTGCATGACCCACAGATTAAAAAGTGGCGGAAAAAGGAGTCTTTGAACCACCATTTTAGTTGAACTGGACATTGACTATCCCTGTCCTGGGCCACAGCATGGGCCCCAAACCTGCATGACCCACAGATTAAAAGTGCCGGAAAAAGGAGTCTTTGAACCACCATTTTAGTTGAACTGGACATTGACCATAATCTGTCCTGGGCACGCATAAACCCTCAAACCCTGCTTGACCCACAGATTAAAAAGTGCGCTTTTAGTTGGTAGAATCTGTCCCAGAACCATGGAAGTGGGAAAAAGGAGTCTTTGAACCACCATTTTAGTGAACTGGACATGTACTATACATGTCCGGTACCGCAGCATGAACCCTCAAACCTGCATACCCACAGATTTAAAAAGTGCCGGAAAAGGAGTCTTTGAACCACCATTTTAGTTTAACTGGACATAGACTATCCCTGTCCTGGACCGCAGCATGACCATTAAACCTGTCTGACCCATAGATTAAAAAGTGCCGGAAAAAGGAGTCTTTGAACCACCATTTTAGTTTAAATGGACATTTACTATACATTTCCTGTACCGCAGCATGAACCCTCAAACCTGCATGACCCACAGATTAAAAAGTGCCGGAAAAAGGAGTCTTTGAACCACCATTTTAGTTTAACTGGACATTGACTATACCTGTCCTGGACCCATGATGACCCTCAAACCTGCATGACCCACAGATTAAAAAGTGTCGGAAGAAAGTAGTCTTTGAAGCAGTATTTTAGTGAAATGGACATTGACTATCCATATCCTGTAATGCAGCATGACCCTCAAACCTGCATGACCCACAGATTAAAAAGTGCCAGAAAAAAGGAGTCTTTGAACCACCATTTTAGTTAAACTGGACATTGACTATACCTGTCCTGGACCGCAGTATGACCATTAAACCTGTCTGACCCATAGATTAAAAAGTGCCGGAAAAAGGAGTATTTAAACCACCATTTTAGTTGAACTGGACATTGACTATACCTGTCCTGGACCACAGCATGACCCTCAAACCTGCATGACCCACAGATTAAAAAGTGCCGGAAGAAAATAGTCTTTGAAGCAGTATTTTAGTGAAATGGACATTGACTATCCATATCCTGTAATGCAGCATGACCCAAAAACCCACACAGGTGCCCTTATGGACAATCAGCAGAAAATTTCGCAATAAGAAATAAACTATATTAAAAACAACTTGTTTTCCAATACTGCTGCTGCTAGAGCTACTTGCCATTCTGCTGGTGACATTGTTCCACCGTGACATTAGAATGTGAAGCAAATGAAACATGTCCCCAGTAGGTCAACGAGGCCTGTCTGAAAATCCTGCATTCTACTGTCAAGTGGGTTGGAGGAAATTACTGATCAAGGCGGGTGAGGCTGTAAACGTGGATCATGCAGGTTCAGCTGGCAGGACCAGACTTACAGTGGGTGTGGTGAGCGCCAGGGCTGGCGTCCGTCATCTATTAACATGCAGGTTCAGCTAGCAGGGCCGGAGTTACAGTGGGTGCGGTGAGAGCCAGGGCTGGTGTTCGTCATCTATTAACACGCAGGTTCAGCTAGCAGGGCCCAAGTTACAGTGGGTGCGGTGAGAGCCCAGGCTGGAGTCCGTCATCCATTAACACGGCAAAAATTCCCTTATGACGCAGCAACAAAAACAGTCGTGCTGAAGCAGAGTGCGGAGAGCTAAGACCTCCAGCCTTCCTCAGTACACAGTCAAGACCTGGGTAGTGCTTGAGAAATTTCTGCCTCTACGAGAGCGCTTGCCCCTCCGTATGAGTGCGGACCAATTGAGCTTCACTTGGAAATGCTGGTGGTTGACGCTCCTGTTTCACCCAGGTGCCCTTTTTCTTGGCATTCTTTTTCTCGTTTTACTCAACGTGTTGGAGGAAATTGTCTCTGTTCTTGGGGTGGCGAATGTGCTTCATACACCATGTCCTCAGAATAACCTACATCTGTTCAAGTCTTCCTGTACCTCCCTTGTACAATTCAGAGGAATATTTGTATCAGCTATTTTGTACATGCAATTTTTTTAGTAGTTTAATTCTAGAAAACACATTTTTAAAATAGGATGGAATCCCACCACGTCTTTGTTTCTCTTTTTTTTTTAATTGTATTAAATGGGTTGTCTCACTACAGGGATTGCTAGCTATGTTAAAGATCTTGCAAAAACAAGTCATTTTGCAATATGTGTCCATTAACAGTGTCCTACCTATTCCTGTTTTTGACAGCACCATGCCCCATAAATTTCAAAACATCACCCTTGAGCCACTGTTGACAATTGTGAAGAACAAATGTCTTTTAGAAAGCAATTTTTTTTTTAAAATAGGACCTGTAGTATAGCTGTATTTCACAGCAACATGCCCCCAAAAATTCAAATCATGACCCTTTGGCCACTCTTGACAATTGGGAAGAACAAATGTTTGTTATAGCTACATTTCACAGCAGCATGACCCAAAAATTATAAAAATGACTTCTCAGCCACTGTTAAAAATTGTGAGGGAGAAATGCCACTTAGAAGCCACATTTCTGTTCCAAAGGACCTTGATTATAGCTGTATCTCACAGCACCATGACTACAAAACCACTGACAGTGCGTAAATGGAATAAATTTTTTTTAATGAAACCTTGTACAATTGGTGTCTTTTATAGTCTCCTCACTGCAAAACCAGCAAAATGACCTTTTGGGAACTGAGAATAAAAATTGCAGTAAGAAATGATCATTTAAAAAACATTTTTTCAAGAGGACCATTTCTATTTGAAGAGGAATGTGAAGTAGATCGGCAACTAATCGGTGACCTCGGCAATTGGGGCCACAACATCATCAGAGATCCACGCCTGATTCATCTTGATGAAAGTCAAACGATCAACATTATCTGTGGAAATGCGTTTGTCTGTAATGACTCCTCCAGCAGTGCTGAAGGCCGCTCAGATATGATGCTGGCTGCTGGGCAGGACAACACCTCTATTGCGTGGCAAGCGAGCTCGGGCCATTCATCCATTTTGGATATCCAGAAGTCGATTGGGTCCGGAACATATCCAAAAACATCGGTGTTGAGACGCAGATAGTCGTGCACCATGACCTTGAAGAGAACCTATCACATAGTTTTTGCCCCCCTGGCTGAGGACAGAACAAGGTAGTGTCAGGCATGCTGTTTCCAGCACTGTGTCCCTTATTCTGTAAGATGTTGTAGTTTTCGTGTATTTAATGCTCAAATCTGCAGTTTACAGCCAGAAGAGTCATTCGAAGAGTCCTTCAGAGAGTCAGTTTTTTTCAAACCCGGCCAATCGGAGGCTAGCCCCGCCCACCTCAACTGATAAACCTATTACTTTGAATAGGTAGAAACATGTGAATAACTGTCAGTGGGCGGAGCTAGCCTTTGGTGGGTGGAGCTAACACCTGCTCATGAATAAGATTTATGGGGAAAATGCTCTAAAACTGCAGCATCTTACAGAATAAGGCGCACAGTGCTGGGAACAGCAGGTCTGACACTAACTTGTGCTGCCCTCAGCAAGGGGGGCACAACCTGTGTGACAGGTTCCCTTTAAGCGGGTCTCTGTGTGTTGTATGTGTGCCCTGCATTACATGCGTTGGTGAGGTGGTAAATAAGGATTGCCAGAGGTCACCCATTAGGCTTCTGCCACAATGCCTGCTGCTGCGGCTACTTGGCGCTCTACTGCTGTCACATTGCTGACGTTGTTCCAGCTTGACATTTGCAGAACGTGAAGCAGACGCAACAGATGCCTCCAGTTGATCAATCAGCACGGTCTCTAATTCCTGCATTTTACTCTCTATTTGGGTGGGTGGAAGGAAAGTGCTGAGTTTTGCTTTGTACCGGGGATCGAGGAGTGTCGCCACCCACTCAACACAGCCCTGACTTGCCTCAGATGCTGTACCCTTAGAGCTGAGGCGCCGCCTTGCACTAGACCTGGACCCCGAACCACTGCCTAATGAAGACCGATAAAGTTGTGAAACTGTCGGGCCTTCTGGATTAGATGGAGAGAAAGGCTCCGTATCCGCATCTGTGTCTGTCTCCTCCTCCGTCGCTGGCGGGACCTGCTGTTTCAGAGTGTCCAACGATCATTCCAGAACTAAGATCACCGCAATGCTCATGCTGACAAGGGCATTGCCGCACTGACTATTTTCATGGCTTTTTCTAGCAAGAACGGTGCAGAGCTCTTTCACCTGCCCCCGCTCTCGGTGGCTCAACACCCCGCGGTCCGCACCGCTGCTTGTCAGGCCATGTGTCACTTCGTACTGTGTAATGCGCTGCTGCCACAATTGCTGGAGCATGTGGAGGGTGGAATTCCAGCGTGTTGCCACGTCAACAATGAGACGCTTGACGGGGAGGCCGAGCTGACGCTGCAACGCAGCCAGGCGGGGCGAAGCAGGGTGCGAACGGCAGAAGTGTAATCTCAGACCTCGAGCCTTCCTCAGCAGGCAGTCCAGGCCCGGGTAGCGCTTTAGAAATTTTTGGACAATGAGGTTCATGACGTGTGCCAGGCAAGGGATGTGCTCCAGCCTACCGATCTTAAGGGCGGCCAGGAGATTTCGACCGTTATCGCACACCTCCTTGCCTGGCACAAGGTTATTGTCATCCAGCCAGTGCTCGGTCTCGTTGCGAAGAGCTGTCCACAGCTCCTGACCTGTGTGTTGACAGTCTCCAAGACAGATTAATTTCAACATGGCCTGGTTTCTATGGGCACGTGATGCTACCAGTGGACCTTTGGGAAAGAACCCTGCACCATCCCTGCGGTTTTGAAGAGCGTACGCTGAGCCTGAGAGCCACCGTTACCACCAGAGACATCCACCCAGCTCACCCAGTGAGCTGTCACAGAGATATAGCGGCCTTGGCCGTGCTTACTAGTCCATGTATCGGTGGTCAGATGGACTTTGCCGGACACAGATGCAGACAACGCGCTTGAAATTTTAGATGACACATGGTTGGCCAGGGCAGTGACGGCTTTTCTGGAAAAGAAATGCCTGCTCGGCATCTGGTATTAGGGGCAGGCAAGGGCCATGGTGTGGCGGAACCCATCTTTGTCCACCAGACGGAAAGGCAACATTTCCAAGGCCAAAAGCCTGGCAATGCCGACATTCAGGCTTTTGGCTTTGGGATGGTTTGGGTTAAAGTGTTTCTTCTGCTCCCAAACCTGGTAGACAGAAGGCTGGCTGCTAGACTGGCCACTGTACGGTGTGCAGGTCGTCAAACTGGTGGAAGGAGAAGGGTTAGGATGGGTCTCTGGTGGTGCTGGTGGTACTCGGGCGATGGTGGAGGCTGAAGCGGAGGCTAATCCTTGATCATGACTCTGAGAGACATGGGCAGCTGAGGAACACATGGTCGTGGCAGAGGAGGAGGAGGAGGTGGAGACAGAGGATGTGACAGTGGTTGGAAGCCCGGGATCGTGTGGCCTTTTTTGGCTAAGTGTTCCCTCCATTTAAACTCATGCATTCGCTGCATGTGACTAGACATGTTGGTGGTGGTTAAACACCTAAGATTCTTCCCTCTACAGATGCGTTTACGGCAAAGGCGGCATATGACATCGCTGAGTGAATCAGAGGCTTGCTCGAAAAAGGCCCAGGCTTGAGAGGTCCTGGACCTTTTCGACGGCGATAAGCGAGGAGCGGTGTTTCCGCTGATTGTGGCTGGCGGAATAATCTCAGCGGACTTGTGCGACCGCCCTCTCCCTTTTTGAGGCGGGACCCGTACTGACACTACCCCATCGTCTTCCTCCTCGTCCAGTGATGAAGCGCTCGCAAGCAAATTCTGCTGAAAAGACCACGTTGGATCCGCAATGTCGTCATCATCATCATCATCAACACAGGTGAGTTCCTCGTCCTGACATTCTGCATCCAGGAGCTGCGGGCTACAAGCAACAGGCACTGCAAGACGTTGCCGACCGCCCGGGATTTTTGCCGATTGACCGGCTTCCTTCTCCTCCTCTGATGGCATCAGCGATTGGGCGTCAAAGCAGACAAAATCATCCTCTTTGGCCTCTTGATCTTTTGAAATGCCTTCTGACCCCAACCGCATTTTGTCATCAAAGAGGTCTTCAGAAAATGGATTATCCACAGTGGTGGGTACACGAATTGACATTTGGGCTGCCTTCGCTTCATGTTGGACAGATGCTGACGATGATGATGATGACATTTGTGGCCGTGACTGGGAGGACGAGGAGGTAAGACTGCTGGATGCAGGTTGCATTAACCACTGAAGAACAGATTGGCGACGCTGTTCGTTACTGAGATTCACAGGGCCCTGACCCAGCGATGACAGGCCTGACGGTCCTGCAACCGACGATCCGCTGGCTTGTGTGTTTTCGCCAGCACTGGAATGAGCACCTTCTCTAGTACCTCTACCTCCATGTCCTACTCCCCTCTTTGCTCGCTTACCACCTGCATTTCGCTCCATGTTCAGAAAGATAAAAATTTAAGAAGGTATGGAAGAGTTTTTGACAGTCTCTTATTGAAAGACGGCAAATCACAGCTATTCTTAAATCCCTCTAATTTCCTACAGCCAACTAGGATTAGAAACAGAATTGTTTCTATTGAATACCTGTGAAATGCGGTCTGGTGGAAGAACCATAAGACAAAATCAACAGTGTTCTTCCTTCAGTCCCAGGGATTTACAACTGCCCAGTAGGACTAGGAATTGATAGTTTTCAACAAACTATCATACAAGTGCGCTATCTGCGCCAAACTGAGATTCACCGAGCGCAATAAAACTATTCAAAAGTTACACGGATGAGAAATTGCGTTTTTTGCAGCAATGACACACGAGAACAGTTACTAGAAAATTTCTGTATCCTAATTTAAGTACAAGGTGGCTCTTTGAACAAAACTGGGCTGCACCAAAGTGAAATACAGCTATTTAAAAGTTATACGGATAACAAAAGGTGGTTTTTGCACCAATGAAATACACCAACAGTTACTAGAAAATTTCTGTATCCTAATTTAAGTACAAGGTGGCTCTTTGAACAAAACTGGGCTGCACCAAAGTGAAATACAGCTATTTAAAAGTTATATGGATAAAAAAGGTGGTTTTTGCACCAATGAAATACACCAACAGTTACTAGAAAATTTCTGTATCCTAATTTAAGTACAAGGTGGCTCTTTGAAAAAAACTGGGAGGCACAAACTAAAAGGTACAATTTCACCTCATGTGCTGGCCAAAAAGTGCTGGCCAAAAAGTGGTAAAAAAATGCCATTTCAATGCAGGTTCAAAGCAGAGTCTGGGCTGCACAATATACACCCTCCTTTCCAACGGCAGCCTGTCTGTATGTCTGCCCCCCCCCTCCCCTGCGGCTGTACAGCGCTAGATGCTTCTTTAAAAGTCTTTGTCTAACTAACTAAGAACTGAAATTCTGTAATCTACCTATTGTAATGGGTTGCGCCGCGATCCGGTCCACGGACCGCGGTCGCACCCACGTTCCGCATGTCGGGCCCCCAGGTGGCGCCGCGGGCCGATCTGCTGGCCATGGTCGCACCCGTCCCATCCACTCACCTGGCCTCGCTCCCGTCCGGTCCTCGTCCCCTGCCGGCCGGAATGCGCATGCGCGCCCTCTAGTGCACGCGCGCTCGTCCATGTAAATTTAAAGGGACAGTGCGCCGGTAATTGGGTAATTGCCGGGCGCTGTCCCTATATAGGTTTTGCATCCATGTTACTTCCCTGCTAGATCTATGTTGCCCCGAGCCTTAGAGAAAGCGTTCCTAAAGTGTATTCTCGCCTTACCGTGTACCAGACCCCTTGCTACGTTTCTCGACTCTGAACCTTTGCCGCCTGCCCTGACCTTCCTGCCTGTCCGCGACCACGAACCATTACTGCCTGCCCTGACCCTCTGCCTGCCCACGACTACGATTCTTGGACTACGATTCTGTACCACGCTGCACCTCGGCCGCCATCGCAAGCAAGTCACGTCAGGGGGGACGACCTGGTAGCCTCACGCCGCAGCAAGTCCATCCCGCTTTGTGGCGGGCTCTGGTGAAAACCGGGGGCTACTTAGATTCCGTTCCCTGGCGTGGCTTAACTATCATCGCTTGCGGTGGTCCGGCGGATCCACTACCCAGCCGTCACAGTTAGATCCAGCGATGGTTGCCCAGCAGTTGCAGCAAATCGCACAACAGGCACAGCAGTTGGGCCAGCTCTCCGCCATGATGCGTCAGCTCCTCGCATCCCAGCAACAGTCTCTGTCTCCGTCGGTGACTCCGTCTACGTCAGCCGTTCCATTGGCTACCGTGGGACCCAAGCTTCGGCTCCCCTTACCCATCAGCTTTGCCGGGGATCCCAAGCTCTGCCGGGGTTTTATTACCCAGTGCTCGATGCACGTGGAACTGATGGCGGATCAGTTTCCCTCAGAGAGGTCTAAGGTGGCCTTCGTAGTGAGCCTACTATCCGGGAAGGCCCTGGCTTGGGCAACTCCTCTCTCGGACAGGAACGACCCTGTGACTGCGGATCTACAGTCCTTCCTCCAGGAGTTCCGCGCCATCTTCGAGGAGCCGGCGCGTGCTTCCTCTGCTGAGACCGCCCTCTTTAGCCTTCGTCAGGGTGACTCCTCTGTGGGAGACTGTGGTACAGTTCCGTACCCTGGCTTCGGAGCTCACGTGGAATGATGCCGCCCTCTGCGCCACTTTCAAAAAGGGCCTGTCCAGCCGGGTAAAAGACGCTTTGGCAGCAAGAGACCTCCCGTCCTCCCTGAGTGAACTAATTCACCTGGCAACTCGTATCGATATAAGGTTCGCAGAGAGGCAGGAAGAGCTGCGTCAGGAAAGAGACTCTGCACTCCCCCGTTGGCGGTTTCACCTGGCTCCGGTTTTTCAGCATTCTCCATTGCTGCCCCCCTCAAGCCTCTGAGGTGGAACCCATGCAAGTGGACCGGGCCCATTTATCGGAGCAGGAGCTGAACCGTCGTCAAGCCGAAAAGCTATGTCTCTACTGCGCCAGCCTGGACCATTTCTGCAGAAGCTGTCCGCTACGTCCCCAGCGTCCGGGAAACGCTCACACCTAGGTGCCGTAGGAGAGGCGGTCCTAGGTGCAGTTTCCTCCTCTCCACGTTTGATGATGCCAGTGGAGGTTACTTCTGATGCTGGTCTTTTGTTCCGGAGTTCTGCCTTCCTGGACTCGGGGTCTGCTAGGAACTTCATCCTTGCCTCATTGGTAACCCGGTACCGCATATCTGTAGTCCGGCTGGAGAAGCCGCTGCTTATTTCTTCGGTCAGTGGGGAGCTCCTCAGTGACCCCATCCAGTACATAACCCGACCGGTGACTCTCCGTGTAGGGGCGCTACATAAGGAGAAGATCGGGTTCCACGTTCTGTCCCGTGCTTCCTCGGCGATCCTCTTGGGGCTTCCTTGGCTGCAACATCACGCCCCTACGCTCGACTGGAAGACAGGCGAAGTCCTGCGTTGGGGACCGGAATGCCAGAACCTTTGCTTGGAGGTACCACGCTCGGTGCCTACCACTTCTCCGCACCCGCTTGTCAATCCGTTGCCAGGCCTGCCGGCGGAGTACTAGGACTTTGGGGATGTATTCTCCAAGAAAGAGGCCGATTTGCTGCCACCACATCGGCCTTACGACTGTCCTATTGACCTCCTCCTGGGAACCAGCCCTCCCCGGGGAAGGGTCTACCCGTTGTCCGTGCCGGAGACTCAGGCCATGTCGGCCTACATTCGGGAGAACCTGCAGAAAGGATTCATTCGTAAGTCCTCCTCCCCAGCCGGAGCCGGGTTTTTTCTCCGTGCAGAAGAAGGATGGTTCCCTCCGTCCGTGTATAGACTACAGGGGTCTAAATAAGATCACCGTGAAAAACCACTATCCTCTCCCACTGATCTTAGAGCTTTTTGACCGTCTCAAGGGGGCTAAGGTGTTTTCCAAATTGGATCTGCGAGGAGCCTATAATCTCATCAGAATTCAGGAGGGGGACGAGTGGAAGACGGCGTTTAATACCCGAGATGGACATTTTGAGTATCTCGTGATGCCCTTTGGGCTCTGTAACGCTCCAGCGGTGTTCCAAGAACTCGTCAACGATGTCTTCCGGGATCTCTTGTACACCTGCGTCATAGTGTACCTAGATGACATCCTGATTTTCTCCCCTGATCTTCAGACTCACCGGGCACAAGTGCGCCAGGTTCTGCGACGTCTGTGCAGCAACCGACTGTACGCCAAGCTGGAGAAATGTTTATTCCATCGGACCAGCCTACCTTTCCTCGGCTACATAGTCTCGGCTGAAGGCCTAAAGATGGACCCGGCAAAACTCTCTGCGGTGCTACAATGGCCTCGTCCTGTCAGTCTTCGGGCTATACAGCGCTTCCTGGGCTTCGCGAATTATTACCGACAATTTATTCCCCACTTCTCCACCTTGGTGGCTCCTATTGTGGCCCTCACTAGGAAGAATGCGAACCCGAGAGGTTGGCCTCTGGAGGCTGAGAAGGCGTTTATGGATCTAAAGACGGCCTTCTCCACTGCTCCTGTCTTGGTCCGGCCTAATTCCGAGAGGCCGTTCTCCTTGGAGGTGGATGCCTCTTCCGTGGGGGCAGGGGCGGTCCTCACACAGAAAAGCCCGAAAGGCAAGACTCTCACATGTGGGTTCTTCTCAAAGAACTTTTCGCCGGCAGAGTGGAACTATGCCATTGGGGAACGGGAACTCTTGGCTATCAAGTTAGCCCTAGAGGAGTGGCGACATCTGCTGGAGGGGGCTCGTCATCAAATCAACATCTTTACGGACCACAAAAACTTGTTGTATCTTCAGACGGCCCAACGTCTAAACCCTCGCCAAGCCCGGTGGTCTCTCTTTTTCTCACGTTTCGACTTTCGTATACATTTCCGGCGTGCTGAGAAAAATGTCAAGGCTGATGCCCTCTCTCGTGCCTCGGATGTGGTCGCTGAAGAACCCGTGTCACAACACATCATTTCCCCCGAACGGTTAGTTCACGTGGCTCCCGCAGATCTTCAAAACATTCCTACGGGCAAGACTTACGTGCCGCTGGCACTCGTGGCTGGCCATCCCGGAGCTCGGAAGTCTTACGCTTTGATCTCGTGGCACTACTGGTGGGCGACTATAGCATAAGATGTCAAGGACTTCACCCTAACCTGTGTCACTTGTGCTCGGAACAGGGTCCCACGCCACAGGCCCGCAGGTCTCTTGCATCCACTGCCCGTGCCAGAAATCCCTTGGACGCACATAGCTATGGATTTCGTCACAGACCTACCAGTTTCCTCTGGGAATTCGGACATCTGTTTGGTTACGGACCGCTTCTCAAAGATGTCCCACTGTGTGCCTCTCCCTGGCCTGCCGTCTGCCCCACAATTGGCTAGTCTTTTCTTCTGGCATATCTTCCGGCTTCATGGGCTACCCTCACACATTGTCTCCGACTGCAGTGTTCAATTTGTATCCTGATTTTGGCGTGCGTTGTGCTCCCGTCTGCAAGTCAAGTTGGACTTTTCATCGGCCTATCACCCTCAGTCCAATAGGCAGGTGGAGAGGGTGAACAAGATTCTGGGAGAATACCTGTGCCACTTTGTATCCGGACGTCAGGACAACTGGACCGAGCTGCTCCCGTGGGCCGAATTTTCTTATAACCATCGTGACTCGGATGCAGCCGGCGTCTCCCCGTTCTTTGTAGTCTATGGCCGCCACCCGCACCCCCCCCTTCCCCTGCCCTCTGACTGGGATGTGCCCGCTGTCAACGATCAAGTTCGGGATATGAAGGCCATCTGGCAAGAGACGCGACGTTCTCTACTTCGGGCCTCTGCCCGCATGAAGACTCAGGCTGACAAAAGGAGAAGACCTGCCCCGACGTTTCTCCCTGGGGACCAAGTTTGGCTCTCCTCAAAGTATGTGCGCCTGAAGGTTCCCAGTCTTAAATTGGGCCCTCGCTTCCTTGGACCCTTCAAGGTTCTTTGGCAGTTGAACCCGGTGACATACAATCTTTGTTTGCCTCCATCTCTCCGGATCCACAACGCATTTCATGTATCCCTCCTTAAGCCTCTGGTTTTTGAACCCGGGTTTTCTCGGAAGAATGTGACGCCTTCCCCAGTAGCCGAATCCGCTGACATCTTCGAGGTAAAGGACATTGTGGCTATGAAGAACGGTCAGAGGGAGACGTTTCTTCCTTGTGGATTGGAGGGGCTTCGGACCCGATGAGAGATCCTGGGAGCCAGAATCTAACATCCTGAATCGGGATCTCACCCTCAGATTTTTGCAGCCTAAAAAGGTGGGGAGGTCTAAGGGGGGGGGTACTGTAACGGGTTGCGCCGCGATCCGGTCCACGGACCGCGGTCGCACCCGCGTTCCCCAGGTCGGGCCCCCGGTGGGGACGGGTGGCGCCACGGGCCGATCTGCTGGCCGTGGTCGCACTCGTCCCATCCACTCACCTGGCCTCGCTCCCATCCGGTCCTCGTCCCCTGCCGGCCGGAATGCGCATGCGCGCCCTCGTCCATGTAAATTTAAAGGGACAGTGCGCCGGTAATTGGGTAATTGCCGGGCGCTGTCCCTATATAGGTTTTGCATCCATGTTACTTCCCTGCTAGATCTATGTTGCCCCGAGCCTTAGAGAAAGCGTTCCTAAAGTGTATTCTCGTCTTACCGTGTACCAGACCCCTTGCTGGGTTTCTCGACTCCGAACCTCTGCCGCCTGCCCTGACCTTCCTGCCTGTCCACGACCACGAACCATTGCCGCCTGCCCTGACCTTCTGCCGGCCCACGACTACGATTCTTGGACTACGATTCTGTAGCACGCTGCACCTCGGCCGCCATCGCAAGCAAGTCACGTCAGGGGGGACAACCTGGTAGCCTCATGCCGCAGCAAGTCCATTGCGCTTTGCGGCGGGCTCTGGTGAAAACCGGGGGCTACTTAGATTCCGTTCCCTGGCGTGGCTTAACTATCATCGCTTGCGGTGGTCCGGCGGATCCACTACCCAGCCGTCACACCTATATTCTAATGTTCACTGCTAAAAGCATAGATGTCTGTATGAATAAAGAGAAGAACTGTGTCTCTGAGCTGAGCTGTATTGAGAGAGACATAGCACACGATGTGCTCTAGTGAGAGACACTGAAACACTGCTACTGAACAGGAAACGCTGTTCTATGCAAAACGAGGTCATGTGATTTTTCCAGCCAATGACATAGGTACAGGAAAAAGAAAAAAAAAGAGAGGGGGCGCACAATAGTGTTATACTGTAAACTACTAAGAGAAAAATAAAGATAAAGGTGGATTCTCACCTTTGAGTGTTGCGCTACTATTGTAGAGGCACAACACTCATAAGCGTTCACAGGAGTATTTATATTCCATAGCCCTTACTACGGCAGCCGCTGGTCTCTGATGCTCCGCTCCATGGTCTGGTGGGAGATAGACGCCAAAGGAAAAAAAGAAAAAAAATGGACCCAGCGCACGTGTAATGAAGAAAAAGCCCGAGCTAAAGGCTTTTTTAAAAATAGTTTTTATTCTTAAAAATGCAACGGAATTACCGATGCAAAATTAAAAACAAACAAATTAAAACTTGACGCGTTTCACGCGAGTACCCGCGCTTCATCAGAAGTATACAGTGCACTAAAAAATAGACATAGTATATATAACAAAGACATCCGCTTTAATTGGTTACATTTTTTCTAATAGGTGACGTGGAGATACGGGTGATCAGTGATGCAACTGAGAAGATCCAAGGGCATTGGAGGGAAAGGTGTCAATCAAAGGTGTTAAAAGAACAAAGAGAGAAGAGACAAGATGATAGGAAGATGAGCTGTCAATCAAGAAGATACAAAGAAGCGTGTAATAAACTATGAGTAACGAAAATAAAAGAGCGTTAAGAAAATGTGTTGTGTTAACTATGAAAGGAACTGTAAACTTATATAGTTGAAGTCTGTGATGTAGATAAATCACAGCGAATAAAATTAAATATCAGGAGATTTAAATAAATCCCTGAAAACTGTATAAATGTAGGGAGAGAAGGGCAACCAATAGGGAGGAGGGCGGGTAATATGAATGCACCAATAGGTGAACTTGTCTGTAATTTGAAATGTAAGGCGCTCTAATATCTGGGTTAGAAAGCGCCGAAAGAGTACATGAATGTGTGAAAATAATGTGATTGGTTAGACTTATTGGAGGGAAATATGAATAAACCTATGGGATATGATTGTCAGAGGCCATAGTGATTGGTCGTGACTACGGCGGCGATTCTAAATCAGCCAATGATGGTTGAGACATAGCCTAGTAATGTGATTGGTGCTTTGAGCCCGGGAGATACGGATAGACCAATGAGAAAGGGAGCTACTTCTCTATGGAAAATAACATAGAGAAATATATCTAGTGCATGTAAAGCGAGTGTGCTGTGATTGGTGCTTTAGGTCGCGGGAATTATGAGCGAACCAATCAGAAGTGGAGCTACTTCTCTATGGGAAATTGTATGGAGAGAAGTTTACCGTTCAGTTGCGGCCAAAAGTAATGTGATTGGTGTTTGGAGCCGCGGGTGTTTCGAGCGGACCAATGGGAAATGGAGCTACTTCCCTATAGGAAAATACATATGAAGACTTTTCGCTTTACGAGAACGAATATACTGTCGGTGGGTGTATTTAGATATAAAAAGTAAAAGCAGACTGTGCAAAGAGTGAGTATGCTTCTAAGTAGAGAAGTGTACAATAGGAGTACATCCATTTGAAGAGCGAATAGAACTCCCAATGGCAGTGTATAGTGGTACACATAACAATAAAAGTTACAATAAAAATAAAAAAGACACATTTATTGGTTATTTATAATAAAATTCGCTTGGGAGTAGTGCTGAAAAGCCGGGAACCTGATGTGGTGAGAAGTTATAGGGCTTGAGTGCTCCGATATGCTGCTGATATGATTCTGTTTCCTAGGCGAAAGTGATCTCACTTTATGAATATGTGCTGTGGTATGGTGTCAATGGCCAAAAGGTATTTCTATATCATAGTTGTATGTATAGAAATTATAAGTTAGCGGTGGGTCTCGACGTAAGTTAGGTCAGGATCTCCACTAGCTTTACTAATAGACTAATTCTGTGGCATCACTTAGACCTTTGGGAAACAGGGTTTGCAACCTGTAGATCCAAAACATTTCTCTTTTTTGGAGAGCCTGTAAGTGATTGGGTAGTTTGGGAGAAATAAAGTCCACAGGAGTGATGTGTAAGACTTTAAAGTTTTTT